>JAVTVY010016116.1:0-59307 GCA_036873755.1 Hanleya hanleyi | reverse complement strand
CCCGTTCGTACCAAAACAGGAGAGAATTTGATACGGGCATTCCAGCAGATTTTCAAGACGGGACGCAAACCCCTGTATTTGCAAACGGATGAAGGCACAGAATTTCTCAACCGACCCTTTCAAGCCTTTCTGAAGAAACAGAAAGTATTTTTCTTCCATACGTATAACGAGACCAAAGCCTCTGTGGTGGAACGATTCAATCGGACCTTCAAAGGGCGGATGTATAAGTATTTTACCGCCAAAAACACTCGACGCTACCTCGATGTACTACCTCAACTGGTCCAAGGGTACAATCGAGCCTATCATCGCAGTATCGAGCGAGCTCCTCTCGATGTGACAAAAGGCAACGAACATCAAGAGCGCCGTACGCTGTACCAGGAGCCATCATCATCATCATCATCATCATCATCATCATCATCACGCACGTCACCCCGTTACAAACGTGGAGATGTGGTACGCGTGAGTAAAGTGAAAGGACAATTTGAGAAAAGTTATTTGCCGAACTGGAGTGACGAGCACTTTGTCATTGTTCGCCATAAACCTCGACAGCCACACGTCTATCAACTGGAAGATTTACATGGCGAAACACTGCAAGGCACGTTTTATGAAGCCGAATTACAACCGGTGGTGAAAACACGGAAAGATTACTACACGGTGGAAAAGATTTTGGAAACGGAACGTCGACGGGGAATCCCCTATCATTTCGTCAAATGGCAAGGGTGGCCCAATTCGTTTAATTCCTGGGTATCCGGCCGTGACATGAAACGTCTATAAATTCTACCGCACATCACCAGCCTCCCTCAGTGTAGATGGGATACCATGGAGAGTGAACGTCGTCTACCCTTACTGTTACAGACTCGAAAAGGACAAGTCGGTACGCTGTTGTGTGCAGTAGTGCTTCTGGGTACCTTATTTGGAGGTGTGTTCTACGATTTGTCCTACCTGATATCCTGTTTTTCAACACTCAGTCGTCCAAGTGCTGCTCCACCGGTGCCTGAACGTCAAGTGCAACATCCCAACAGTACGAGTACCAACCTCACCACGACCACGACGACTCGCCCTCCTACATCGCCGTTTTTTAAGCGTACTCCTCGACCTCACCACCAGCCTGCCTCTACCACACCGTTTTTTAAGCGTACACCTCCACCTGACCGTCAGCCTGCCGTATCAACCCCTGAGACGACGGAACCTATCATCACCACACTCAGCCCTACCACACCACCGTCTAAGCGTACTACTACTCGACCTCACCACCGCCATCAACCTACCGGTGCCGTATCTACTCGCCGATTCGAACGTTTCCACTACACCATCACCCCCACACCTACCAACACGATTCACCTGGGCTCCGGTGAATCACGTTTACCACGGCAACGGTACCCACAACGGTACCCATTGGACTACGATCCCCGGTGGGATCCACGGGAACGCTGGTGGGCTTCTAATCGGCAAGCGCAAATCACCAAATAAGAAAAAAAAAAAAAAACAAAAAACTATGGATCCTCGATGGCAGCATCCTTTCACGTGTCTCATCGCTGGACCGACAGCATCGGGAAAAACACACTTCGTTCAACGCCTCATCGAACACAGGGCAGCCCTCATTTCACCGCCTGTAGCTGGTATCCTGTGGTGTTATGGCGCTTGGCAACCCGCGTACGAGGCACTGGCCCGTGTCCCGGGACTCACCTTAGTGGAAGGCTTACCCCCTGAGGATACACCCCAAGACACGTTGGTAGTGGTGGACGATCTCATGACCGAAACGGACAGTCGAATCACCCGTCTCTTTACCAAAGGCAGCCATCATCGTCGGTTGAGCATTATCTACATCGTGCAGAATCTCTTCAGTAAGAACAAAGAGCACCGGAACATTAGTTTGAATGCTCAGTATGTGGTGTTATTCAAAAACCCCAGAGACGCCTCGCAAATTACCCATCTGGCCCAACAGATGTACCCTAAAAACACGGCCTTTGTACGAGAAGCTTTTGAAGATGCCACCCAACCCGCTCACGGCTATCTACTCATCGACTTGAAACAAGACACGCCCTCCACCCTTCGATTGCGTACTCACATTTTTCCCGACGAGATCCAGACGGTGTACACGCCCAAATAAAAAAAATAAAAGAAGAAGACAAGCCACTCTAGCCATCACTCATCATGTCGGCACGGATACGCAGACACGCGCCCGCGCTCCGCGTACTCCGCAGCGCGCCACCGGAGGTGGGCCGGGCCCTGGTGCGCGGCGCGGAGCCCGAATTGGTACGGTGTTTGTGTGAAGTGACCCATAATGTGTTAAAAGGCAATGTTCCCCTCAGTGCTGTACAGAAGGGGCACTTGCAACGGCACAAGGCAGGTCTCAGAACGTTAGTCAAGAAGACGGAGAGTTTGAAGAAAAAGAAACAGGTGTTACAGCGCGGTGGATTTCTCGGTGCACTCCTCGCTCCCTTAGCCGTTGGTGTACTGGGGCCATTACTCGGCTCCATCTTGGGAGGAGGAGGAAGACGCTAACATGGAACATACGAAAAAAATGATGCTGGTCGAACCGCGATTGTTACAGAGTTTACAATCGCCCTATCCCGTGCCGGCCACCGTGCAACAACTCCAAGCTCTGGATGAAGAAATGAATACTATACTGCAACAACGTGGACTCTCCGATCACGAGAAAATTCAACGCTACCATCATACACTGAACCGGTACCAGACGTTTATGGATCAATATAGAGGCGTAGCAAGTAGTACTAGTACTACTACGCCACCACCACCACTACCCACACCACTACCCACACCACTACCCACAACTACAACAGGGGCTGCTCCATCACCTCAGCTGGAAGAAGAAGTGTTGAGGAGTGTGCCTAAAGCCTACAAGACGCGGGCCCGTTTATTGTTGGACCGGGTGAAACAACATGCCGATATGGGTTGGAATGCGGAAGGAAAGCTACTGATTCGAAACAAAGTGGTA
This sequence comes from Hanleya hanleyi, assembly GCA_036873755.1. Taxonomy (NCBI): domain Eukaryota; kingdom Metazoa; phylum Mollusca; class Polyplacophora; order Lepidopleurida; family Hanleyidae; genus Hanleya; species Hanleya hanleyi. Next base: position 56,348 of record JAVTVY010016116.1, on the reverse strand, counting down.
CCGGGGTCTCATATCACCGATTTGATCAACGATATGGTACGGGCACGCAAACATTCCAACCCCCCGGGCTGGAAAGTGTTTGCTGAAGGCTTAAAAGACACGCACATCCCACAAGAATTGGTAGGCAATCCTAACCGTTGGGCCTTTATGGAGCAATCGAACACCGGACACCCACCATCACCACCATCACGACCACCACCAACACCCTCTTGGGAGCTGATGTCACCACCCAAAACACCAGCACGACGCTTTGGACGTTTCAAATCACTGCCACAACGCCGAGTGGGGACCCCCTCCAAGGCCAGTCACTGGGAACCCTACTAATAATACTATAAAAAACCGGTGCAGAAGCCACAACCACATCAGTTGTCATCATGTTTTACCTGACGTTGCCCAGTAATAGCTCACTCGACGTGTTTCCTGACAACACCTTGACCAAGTATGTCACGCAATTACCTCAACCGTTACATTTATCGGGACGCTGGGAATGTGGACTGGTGGAGATTCAATACCCTTACTCATGGTACAACGTACAACACGGAGAAATATGGTACGAAGTGGTCTACGAAGAAAAAATCTACAGACTGACGCTCCCCGCCGGCCAATACGATACACCGCAGAAGTTCGTAGCGGCTCTGAATGCCTTGATGTCGTACAAGGCTCTACTGAAGTTCACGAATGATGCATCATCCCTGTTATCCATGCGCTTGAAGAATAACCTGTGCTTCGAGGTCAACGAACACAACGAAAAGAGCTTTATCCGGCTGTCCCCGCTCGTGAGCGCGAAACTCAGTTCTAGACTAGAGGAAATGTTACGGCTGTCTCACCACGTCGTCATGAGGGGTCCGACCAATGAGTACGGTTCCCATTTGATGGATATGAAAGAAGGCCTGTACGCACTGTACGTCTACTCGGATGCCGTGGACAGCCATATTGTGGGTGATATGAACACACCTCTGTTACGAGTGGTGCCCATTAGCAAGACGTATGGCGAACAAGCCACCCACAGTTTCAACCCTATCATGTTCCTGCCCGTACGCCATACCGATATCGACACGATCACGGTGGATATAAGAGATGACACGGGACGGCCGATCCCATTCGAGCGAGGAAAAGTGGTGCTGACACTTGCTTTCCGACAAACCCGTTCTCCTCACTTCGTATAATAATGTACGTCCCTTACGAGTGCCATACGCCCAGCTATGCCGACTACTACAAAAAACAAACGGGAGGCGGCATGTCCATGTTTAGTGGGGCACGCATGCAACGTGGACATGGATTGGGAAACATACTGGGGAGTATCGTCAAAACATTCCTGCCCATGGTGACACGGGGTGTGAAAACGGTAGGGAAACAAGCGGTACAAAGTGGATTGCGCATGGCCGAGGATGTGATGGAAGGCACAGCACCCCGACAAGCCTTCAAACGCCGGGCTAAAGAAGCCGGGGGTGTGTTGCTGGCCAAAGCCCTTAAAAGACAAAGACTGACACCGCGAAGAGTCAGTCGACGGCCCACCCACCGACGACGCACACCCCAGAGAAGGACTAAACCCCAGAAGAAGAAGAAGAAGAGACGTAATAGTAGTAGGAGAGACATCTTCGCATAATGGCCTTCATTCACTCCGAGTCATGTCCGTCTACCAACAGTGAATTGGATTTGTGGACTATTCCACCCACTCAAACCAGTGTAGCCGAAGGACGTTGGGTAGAACATCGACCCCTGGCTAGCCTGACGGGCGTGGGTCCCGTAGAATTTTCCATTCAAAACAATGATACGGCCTACCTGGATTTAGCCAACTCCTACTTGTACGTCAAAGCTAAAATAACGAACAGGGATGGGACGAACCTAGCGGTCGAAACAAATGTAAGCCCGGTGAATCTTTGGCTGCACTCCCTGTTCCAACAGGTGGATATCAGTCTGAACGATAGACTCATCAGTACGTCCACCAATACCTATCCGTATCGAGCCTACCTGGAGACGCTGTTGTCGTACGGCAGTGATGCCAAACTATCACACTTACAAGCTGAGCTGTACCACAGGGATACACCCGGCTACTTCAACTATCTACTCCCTGGCAATACTGGGTACGCCAGACGCAAAAGATTAGCAAGCGAAAGCAAGTCCATCGATATGATGGGACGACTGCACGCCGATCTGTTCATGCAAGATCGCTACATGATGAACGGTGTAACCATCAAGATCAAGTTGATCCGTGCCTCACCTTTGTTTGCCTTAATGGCCGGTGGGGCGGAAGCTCTCGAGTCCAAGATCGTCATTGAAGATGCAGTCCTGTTTGTGCGTACGGTAGATTTGCAACAGGGGGTGTTGCTGAGTCACATGCAAGCCTTAGCGAAAAAACCAGCCCTGTATCCCATCCGACGCGTACAGACCAAGGTGTTCTCCGTACCCGCAGGGACGATGATGGCCAACAGAGAGAATTTATTTCTAGGAGATCTGCCTAAACGTCTTACCGTGGGGTGTGTGACCAACACCGCATTCAATGGAGCTTTGGCTGAGAATCCGTTCAAATTTCATCATTTCAACATCAACTTTGTGGCACTGCACGTGGCCGGTCATCAAATTCCAGCCCGACCCTTACAACCAGACTTTACTAACGGAAACTATGTGCGGTCCTACCTGAACCTGTTTATAGCCACAGGACAAAACAACCAGGACGAAGGCAATACCATCAGTCGAAAAGACTTTAGCCGTGGGTACACATTGTTCGCCTTTGACCTCACCCCTACCTTGGAACACGATCATCAACTGGCTTTACTGAAGAAAGGAAACCTACGGTTGGAACTGCGTTTCTCCGTGGCTCTACCCAGCACCATCAACGTGATTTGCTACGCCGAGTTTGACAACGTCATCAGCGTGGATGCGCAAAGAAACGTGCTGTGTGACTTCGCCAACTAAACCATGGATACAGAACAGCTGACGCGCATACTCCAGCGAGATCCCAAGATCCCCTTTCGAGGTGTATTTCCACGCAATGTGTTTCCCATCCACTCCACCACCCCTGCAGCCTACATCCTAAATACAGACCCGAAGAGTCGACCCGGTGAACATTGGATAGCGGTGTACGTGGACACCCAAGGCCAAGGCGAATACTTTGATTCCTACGGACTTGCACCTCTCCATGCCGATTTAGTGAAATTCATGGACGTCTCCACGACAGAGTGGCGTTGGAATACGCAAAGATTACAAGGCCCCTTGAGTAGTGTGTGCGGACAGTACTGTGTGTTTTATCTCACTCACCGGAGTAGAGGACATTCACTGTCCACCATTGTACATATGTTTGATGATTATTGTCAAGCCGAAGACCGTGATGTCCTGGTCTATGACTGGACGGCCTCTCGGTTTAATGTGCATGCACCATTTCTCTGGTTAACTTAAAACATGTACTGCGCAGACCCCATATTATTATCACATTATATTGTTATGACGTTCTGACGTGAATCATTGTTGAATAAAGAGTTGAAAAAACACACAAAAAATGATTTTGACTCTCTCTCTTTATTTAAGTCAACAAGAAGGATATATACAAATAGAATACAGGTGGTATGTACACATAGAATAGTAGTAGTAGTAGTGATTAAAAAAAGTTCTGCCAGGAGTAGGATTTGAACCTACGCAGGGTATCACCCCACCAGTACTTAGGACTGGCGCCTTAGACCACTCGGCCATCCTGACTTTTACAGTTTTTATAACTCGTGACTCCACAGTTAATGTTCGACATTTTTTTACAAGTCCAAGTAGGTAGTGCTGACACCGTCGGCCAATACTTTTCGTTTGGGATAAAAGAAAGTAAAGGCGTCTCGTTGCTGGATATAGGTGCGCATCTGATGGCCCACCACACGGAATCCTCGATTCGTGCCACTCGCACTGGCCTGGCTTTGCAACACGTCCAGGTAAAGAGCTTTGTCGATGTTGGGATCGCGCCGGTTCACTCCTTTGCAGCTAAACTTATTTTCGTCTCCCCCGTAACAGTAATACGTCTTGGAGGAGAGCGCAATCATAGCATCCCCACTCCACTCCAGCTTGAAGAGCCCGGGCGTCCGCTTATCATACTGGTAATGGTCACGTCGCGGTAACCACTGGTCCCGTTCCATCTCATACTGGTGCCGTAACTCGGGTTTCACCAGGGACTCCCAATCCGCATTAGAGACGGCCATGTAGGCCGAGTCCGTGTCCATCTCCATGAGTTGCCAGTCTGATGCATTAAAATAGACACCCATAAAGTCATATAGAAACTGCAGCATGCGCAGCTTGGCCACCTGGTATACCATACATCCAATCTGCAGGGGTAAGTTGTAACGGATAGTCTTCTTGGCTAAAGTGATTTCATACGTGTCGTCATCGATGACCTCCACCGACCGAAAGAGAGGAGAATTCACCTTTTTGCGGGCTTGAGGCGTCGTACAAATGTTCACGTTCACGTGCTTATCCTGGTTGGTTACTGTTTTGCCATAATAGCCGTTGCCCGTGAGCTTCCAACTTTCACCGATGATGGCCTTACTGGGGTCTTGGTCGCCTTGACGACGGGCAGACGTCACAATGTCGGCATTCGCCGCAAAACAGGCGTGAGGTACGTACTGTATGACTTGGTGTATTTTCGTAATCTCCAGACCGTGCCGCATATACCACTGCAGCAGCGGAGTGCCCAACAACATCTTCTCTCCCCACATACTCCCAATGAGCATGCGACGCGGATGCGGTAAACACTCGTGTTGATCTGCGTAGGCTCCCATGGTCGCCCCAATATCATCTCGACCCACCAGCGTGTTCTTAAAGATGGGCGGGCACTGGGCGAAGACAGGTTTGAGAGTGTCGGGAACATGCAAATCACATTCGACAAAGCCGTACAGATCCCCCGAACGAATGGCGTCGAACATCTGGGGTAGACTCAGCAGTCGACGACGACTCAACGGATACTCGCGCTCTTTTGAGAAACGCCGTAAATGAGGTAGAGCCTCACACAGGGTGTGAAATTGACACTCCCACATCTCAATGAGATGGTAACCTCTCTCTTTCACATAATCCGCGTTCTCCACCACTTCTTTCCGTAATTCCTCACCTGTTTTACCACGTCGGTCGTTGAAACACCCAGCACTAAAATGGCATCCGTGACCGTGCCAATAGCAACCGTAAAATTGGAATACAGTGGGTGTGTTACCCACCAGGGCAAACCCATCGACGGGGAGGCGACGATCGCCTATGCGCTTCTCTGTGGCGTTGGTCTGGTGTCGTATAGTAATTCCCCGTCGATAGGCTTCCCAATCTAGCCATTGGTCAGCGAGATGTTTGGAAGAAGCGCGTTGGGGCGTAAAATGCCGCCCTTCGGCCAACCAACGTGTGTAATGCCCACTGGGCATAGGTTGGGCGAGTGACCACAAGTACAACGCATTGGCATCGAAACCAATAATCTTAGCACAAGATTTTCCACCCGGCAAAGTAGTCACGTCCTTCTCGTGATAACGGTGGAATATAAGACTGGGACCACCCACAATGTTCGCCTTTAAACACTCATGCATGTCCGCATCTTTCTGCTGTATCAACGAAAAGTACGTCGGACACGCTTGAAAAAGATGGCGAAGCGCCACACCCGGTAAACTTAAACACTCCTTGAAGATGTCCACATGCATTTCACGACGAAACAGTTGAACCATTTTCTCAGCCGCTTCCAGGAAAGGAACCACATCCAGGTTATTATACCATATGAGGAAATCTCGCATCGTCTCCATGTGTTGGTCGTTCCATACCTGCTCTAATTCACGGTACGCGTCTTCCGGACATTCCACTTGCTTCAAATCGTTAAAGAAGGCCTGCCGCGGTGGCAACTGTGTTTCCGCCAAACGGTCAAGCGTCGATATATACGTGTAAGGGAACAGACCTTTCGTTTGTGCACAGTCATACGCCTTCACCCACTGATCATAACTATAATTAGGCGCTAGGTAGTTGCGTACATCCAGGAAACGGAGTGATGTGGTAGTCAGGGCCATATGATTATTAATCTTCTTGATGACCGACTTGAGGGTATTCGCCTGGGCCAAGTAAGGGTAGAGAAATTCCTTCACCATATTTAAATCATAGCGCCCCGAGTTGAACCCCAGCACCGGTAACTGGCCTAGGTATTGTAAAAAACGCGCTTTCAATTTCTCGGCATACGGTTTGGGTAAAGGCACATCATCCTGCGACTGCATAGGCTCCGACTGCGACTCCGACTCCGACTCCGACTCCGACTCTTCATCATCACTAAACGCTACACCCGGTATAGGAATCCGATCGTCCAGTTGGTCCAGTATGTCCTGGAACTTGCACACCAACAATTCCGTACTGGCCGCGCTCACTTCTTCTAAATACACCATCATGCGGGAGATTAACTCATGGGCATCACCGGTAGACACGAAACAGACCGGTGCAGCGTCATAGCCAGGTACGTTGCTGGAAATGCTCACACTGAGGGGAATATGGCGCTGCGTCCACTGTGTTTTGGATGAAAACAAGTCCATGGGCTCCAACAAGGCCTCAAAATCATAACACGCCCGGTAGGGAAAATAACGGTCCGCCTCCGGTATGATGAGACCCTCATCGGCCAGTTCCTCGAAAATAGTAGGCGTATTATGATACACACCACCAGGATAGACTCGCTTCACAGCGTTCGTACAAATCTTCTCGTGTCGATGTAAGTGGAAGGTACGGTGAAACACCCGATGGCATTGGGCGCAACTGTAAGACTCACAATACTGGCTCATATTGTGTATCAACGAAAAATGACTCACGCCATTGTAGTCGAACACATTCACTTTCATGGTAGAAGCGTACCGTTCTGTGGAACGACGCACCAATTCAGCCACCAATGTATCGTCCTCCTCCCGTTGTAATCGGTATACAAAGATATTGATGTTAAATAAGGTTTCCACGTCATCCAAATTCTTGAAAGGAACGCCACGGAAGTGACGCTCATCCATGTCTTGCTGCTCTAAGTACTGTTGCCAATAGTGATTGGCCACTCTGTCACAAGCCTTGGGGTCACACTCGTCCACATGTACGGCCAAACACCGAAACAAACATTTCCGATCTTTGTAGGGCCCATGTTTCCCTTGCGTTAATGCATACAGGCCGCGTCGACGAAACAGCCAAGGAGGGAGTAGTACAGGAGCACCGATAGGATGATCTCTCATTTTCGTGACGAAAAATGTGACGTTGGTCACCCTTTCCACAAGCCATTCGGAATTGGGACGTTGCAACAGGGCCCATTGCAACGGATCCAACGTAATCAATTGTTCAAGCAGTGGCTGCAGGGAAATCTCTTCCGTTATGGTAAACGGCTGGTCAAAGACATACGTATTATTACTCGGGTAATAATACCGCAGCTGGTCCGTGTTCTTCTGCCGTAAAATATACCCAAATGTCATATTCAACTTGAACGCTGTAACCTGGTCTCTGAATATGCTCTCAGCGTAAGTAGACAAATACGTGAAGTCTTCCAGTCGAAAGTTATACAAATCCAATAGACGACGGTCACGGTGAAAACAATGGCGTATGGTAGGCCAGTGTCGTTGATAAAGCTGCCTCACACGCTCGTCTTCAGGCAAAACTTCTACAGGAGGGACTGCTGGGTCAAAGGGAAAATGTTCTCCACGTATCATGCTTCCAAACACACGGGGCAGGGTGGCTGGTTAGAGGTAAGGCAGGAGCTGATCAGGCAGGCTGGCTGGACAAGTAGGCAGGCAGGAGCAGGCTGACTGGCTGGCTGGTTGGGTGGTTACAGGTGAGACAGGAACAGGTCAGGCAGGAGCTGGAACGGATCAGGCAAGCTGGTTGGACAAGCAGGCAGGCAGGCAGGCAAATGAGGTCAGTGGTGAAAAAACTTCCCAAAGTAATCCAATGATTATAACCCATTCACTAAAAATCACCTACTTTTATATGTTTTTCACCCCATTCCCGAACATTCACGAACCCACTCCGACATCTTGCTTTACAACAGGGCCCACAACCACCATTTTCCTTTACAACAGGGACGACAACCACCATCTTGCTTTACAACAGCACCGACAACCGACATCTTGCTTTCCACCATGCCCGAACAGGCCCGAACACACCCGAACACACACGAACAGCTACGAACCACACCGAACACACACGAACAGCACCGAACCAAGCCGCCATCTTGCTTTACAACAGGGACGACACCCACCCTCTTGCTTTACAACAGGGACCACACCTCAACCAATCAAATTCAACCTCACACTTACAATTCAACCAATCAAAAGCCTCGTTACAATACCAACCAGTTGTGACGTCATAGTTACATCCGGGTGAAATTAGTCGAATTCTGCCCTATAACCACTACTGATACATATCATGGGCGTCGCTAGGATTTTGCAAGGGGGGGTCGACTATCATAGCACTTTAGGCGAGGGTCCAGGGGTCGCGTTGGCCCCGGAAGCTCCGGGGTCCTAGATCGCCGAAGATGCGTTCTAAGCGTTTTCTAGGAAATAAATATGAACATAATGTATGTAGATTTAGGATTATATTATACAGCTCTGGGACCTTAGGCTGGTTGAAAAAGGTTTCCTGTTTAGCATCACCGCCCGCCCCGAAATATTCGCCCTCCCCAAATTTTATTTTTTATTTTTTTCTCCCTCATTTTTGGAGTCGACTCTCCGAGACCGAAGTCAAGCGACTTATAAGTAGAATTTGCAATAAATATACACTAAAATTTAATGAAACTAGATCCAGACAAAAGCCAAACGATTGTTCTGTTCAATAAACTAGTTTACACCATTCTATGGTGTTCTATTTGGGCCAATTTGATCTCGCGCGTCGACTTGCAAAAGGGCGACGCGCGACGCGCGACGCGAAGCGTTTTGAAACCCGACGTCGCCCTCTCCGTCGCGCGTCGCGCGTCGCCTTTTGCAATGTTAAAGAGATAGGCCAAAACTGATGGTGTCTTATTTGGGCCAATTGCCCTATCTCCTAACATTGTAAAAGTCGACGCGCGACGCGCGACGGAGAGGGCGACGTCGCCTTTCAAAACGCGACGTCGCCCTTTTCCGTCGCGCGTCGCCCTTTTAAAGGGCGACGCGCGACGCGCGACGGACATTCGCGTCGCGCGTCGCCCTTTTAAAAGGGCGACGGACGACGGACGACGGACATTCGCGTCGCGCGTCGCCCTTTTAAAAAGGGCGACGCGCGACGCGCGACGGACATTCGCGTCGCGCGTCGCCCTTTTAAAAGGGCGACGGACGACGGGCGACGGACGACGGGCGACGGACGACGGACGACGGAAATTCGCGTCGCGCGTCGCCCTTTTGGTTTACAAAAGTGCGCATGTCTGGGGGGAGCATCAATCAAATTATCAATTGAAGTTTGCCACTATAGGCTGTACAAACGTATTATATAAAATTCACAATCTAGTTAACTTTCTCCTTTTATGTAAAGGTGTATCTGTGTTTGTACTTTGATGTGTTGAATTATAGTATATTTCACCGTACTGTGTGGTATGCTATTGTTTAGAATTGTATTGTTTTGTAATGTATTGAGTTGTAATATGCTGAATTGTAATATATTGTATTGTAATGTATGGTATTATTTTGCATTTTATTGTATTGTGTCGTATCATATAGTCTTGTTCTGTCTCGTATTGTTTCGTTGTATTGTGATTTGGGGTGTTAATTTCGAACGAAAAAAAAAAGTTCACATCTGCGATTTCCGAACCGTGTAGCTTCTGACCGGTGTTGGTAATTTGCTGAGAATTTACTGCAACAAAGCAAGAATGACAAGACATTTAACATACATGGAGACTATGTACCAGATACTTTAATTGTTTCGCTGTCAGATATGTTATATTGCTGATTAATTTTCGAACACTGGTACCTGTGTTCCAGAAAATCCACACCCCTCCATCGCGAGAACAATACGCATCTATTAGCTTGTCAATGTGTTCATATTTCGTCGGGCTAATACGTAAAATAAATTCAAGTTTCCAATAATGAACCAAAAGCTTATGTAAATAACAGTTTTGCAGGAGTAACAGTAACGACTGGAAAACAGAGAAAAACTAATTAACAGCTTGTGTAGCTCAAAGGAAATGTGGGATCTTAATGTTTTCCGGCCGAAAACGAAAGTTACTGTTTTTCGGCCGAAAACGAAAGTTAAATGACCCCACACCTCACCTTTACTTTGACAGCATATCATGCATATAGTCACTTGTCTGAAATGGCAGAAAACAAAGCCTTACTATTAAAAAGGGTTGTATGATTCGAGATAAAATGCAACGTGGCGCGTTTTAACAGGTCTCCAGAATGTAAGATCTCACAGTTCCATTGAACTACACAAGCGATTAATTATTTTCCCTCTGTTTTCCAGTCGTTACTGTTAATCCTGCATAATAGTTACTTACATACGCTTTTGTTCATTAATGGAAATTTGAATTTAATTGACGTATTAGTCCGGCGAAATAGTAACACATTGACAGGCGAATTTGTGGATTTTGTGGAATACAGCTGTGAACATTATAGTAATACATGCTCCCCCCAGACATGCGCACTTTTGTAAATCAAAAGGGCGACGCGCGACGCGAATGTCCGTCGTCCGTCGTCCGTCGCCCTTTTAAAAGGGCGACGCGCGACGCGAATGTCCGTCGCGCGTCGCGCGTCGCCCTTTTTAAAAGGGCGACGCGCGACGCGAATGTCCGTCGTCCGTCGCCCTTTTAAAAGGGCGACGCGCGACGCGAATGTCCGTCGCGCGTCGCGCGTCGCCCTTTAAAAGGGCGACGCGCGACGGAAAAGGGCGACGTCGCGTTTTGAAAGGCGACGTCGCCCTATCCGTCGCGCGTCGCGTGTCGACTTTTACAATGTTAGGAGATAGGGCAATTGGCCCAAATAAGACACCATCAGTTTTGGCCTATCTCTTTAACATTGCAAAAGGCGACGCGCGACGGAGAGGGCGACGTCGGGTTTCAAAACGCTTCGCGTCGCGCGTCGCGCGTCGCCCTTTTGCAAGTCGACGCGCGAGATCAAATTGGCCCAAATAGAACACCATACCATTCACCCGGCGATGCATATAGCTGTATAGTTTGGAGTCCGAAGTCGAGATTGTCAAATCGTCGACCTATATGTAGCCGTGGCCGCCATACAGTGCCAATTTATTGTTTCTCTGTATACGTCAACCCTTTGGAATATAAGCATAAAATAAAGAGTTATTATTTTCTATTCTATATGGTACAAATCGGCCGTGTTCATAATTCATTTCCGGAAATCCCCGTCAGTGTCCACGACAGAAACAGCTAAATCAGATAGTCCGATAAAACAGGCTTTGGGTGTGTATTTAAAACTTGCAAAGTTATGAACCAGAATTGAAAATGCTTAAATTGATATATATTTGTTCAAATATTTTCCGAAATTCAAAACCATCTATCAGTGAGTGATAATACCGTACGGTATCATAACGGTTCTCGGAAACGGTCTCAATCCCGCTAAAAGCGCATGTCGCTCTTTTGACCGTCCTTTTCAGGGCCACCCAAAATTGACCGTCATCCCTCGAGGTGTAGGCCTATCGGCTCTACGAAAGCACGATCATCGAAATGAATCGCTCAGTCTCGTTTCTTGTATCACAACATACCCTAATTAACAAATTTAATAATAAGAGTTTGAACAAAATTTACATGGAGTGTGTTTGTAGGCTATATCATGTCATTTAGTCCAAGTGTCATTTTCCGTCGCACTAAAAATACCATGTGGGAAATAGCCGGATGCCATGGGAATTGACCGAATTATGTTTGAATAAGAGTAACTGGGTTCTCATTTTCAAAATATGTGATTGCTGGCTGTAAGTACTCACGCACATAGTGAAGACAGGAAATCGTCCATTGATAGAATAACAAACATCCAACCGTAACGAGGCAAGGTTTTGGGATTTTATTTTCACCGACCAATTTCATCAAGAACAAAAAACACAAAAAAAACCCGCCCGGCCGCCCTACCCAGATATTTTTTCAAAACATGATGCTAAACAGGAAATTAATTTTAACCAACCTTAGATGGCCTGAGATGCATTCTGAGCGATTTTCAACAATTAAATTAACACATCATTTGTCAAATATCAGTATTATATTTTATTCTCTTTGTCATCTTGAAAACACAATAATAATGCTTTATTCTAACATGCGTTTGTTCTGAGTGCTAACAGCAGGACCGTGAGTTTGGTTCCTTTGTACTCAACTCACCTTCTCCAGCAGAAGCCGGCTTAAAAAATCTTCGAATATCAGACATTTACCGGTGTTGCAAGATCAGAGTTTTGACAGCCACTACAGAACCACAGGCCCGCAAAACAAGAGTTTTGGGGGGTGTGGGCGGTGGTATTAGGTTGAAGTGTCGAAGTATGGGGTCTCTATATATAACCCCATGCTTTGTATAAATCAACATAAAGGTGAGAAACGGACTTTGGGTGAATCGAGAAATAAACGGTTTACCGCCAAACAAAATACATCAGCATATTCTACAAGTATCACTTTACATATTCCCGTCGTCAAATTAGTAAATTTGTACAATTTTTTACCTTTGCCGGGTGATTCAAAATCCAACGTAATAGTCCATCCATCTAGGAACAGTTAGATTATGGCGGGCTTCGTTCTCAATTCTGATTGGTCAGTCGTGACAGCTGATCAGTGCGTGACCTCTCGTGCTGGAGGCGTGTCTCGACTGACCAATCAGAATTGAGAACGAAGCCCGCCATAATCTAACTGTTCCTAGATGGATGGACACTTACGTTGGATTTTGAATCGCCCCGCAAAGGTAAAAAATTGCACAAATTTACTAATTTGACGACGGGAATATGTAAAGTGATACTTGTCGAATATGCTGATGTATTTGTTTGGCGGTAAACCGTTTATTTCTCGATTCACCCAAAGTCCGTTTCTCACCTTTATGTTGATTTATATAAAGCATGGGGTTATATATAGAGACCCCATACTTCGACACTTCACCCTAATACCACGGCCCACACCCCCCAAAACTCTTGTTTTGCGGGCCTGTGTACAGAACGAACTGACGCGTCACTACAGAAACGGACCATGCTTACGTTTCTGGAGACGGGCTTGTGACATTTTTTATTTCTTTCTTTTCCCTTTTACTTTTTTGGTTTTGTTTTTGTTTTCGTTTTTTCTGTTTTTTTTTGTTTTTTGTTTTTTTGTTTTTTGTTTTTTGTTTTTGCTTTTTCTTCTGTTTTTTGTTGGCGCGTGCAAGGGGGGTCGTTCGCACCTGACGACCCCCTCCCCCTAGCGACGCCCCTGCATATCGCCCGCTGATAAGAAAATACGAGCGTAGGTTGCAAGATCATTGGCGCTGCGTTTCGTAATACGCCTGTCACACTCTACTGCGATCAGCCGTCGACCGCTTTGCGCTCCCGGACTTATTGTTCACCAAAGCGGAGTGACATCGCCGAAAATTGTGAAATCCATGACACCAGGTAGCTTACAGTAGCTTACAGTACGTTCTTCAGTGGAAGTGGGATCGTAATAAGAACGCACTGTGAACCTATTGCAAACGTCGGAACAACGCGTTGGACGTATAACGAGCGTCATAGTCTCAGTGTCAGCGCAGTGTGGACGTAGAATGAGCGCAAACAAGCCCACAAAACGCAGTAGAAGTGCAGTAGCAGCGCAATAAGAACGGAAGAGGCACGTATTGAGAGCCCAATTAGCGTACAGCAGTCGCACACTAGTCGCAGGGGACGATTTCTGCGACCCCAAGTCGCTTCTATGCGTTGTTGCTACGTCCACGATATGCTCAGGTAGTTCGCTTTGCGCTGCCATGGCGACTGTACTGCGTCTTTACATCGTTCCCGTCAGAGCGCCAACCCGTGGAGGAGCATCCGACTGCGCTAATGGTTCGTCCGTGTTCAAGAGTCTGCGCATGCGTAGTCTGGTCGTAGTATAGAAAGCAGGCATTTTGGGGGTGCCTGGCAGTGTGTTTGACCAACCACTATGGGTCGGTGGTTGTGATTTGGTGGTGTGGGTTGTTCGCACAGACGTCATTTCCGGTTTCACTAAAACTACCTCCGAACCCAGAAGAGTTCCAATTTTCCCTTAGACGTAAGGTCCGGATTTTCCATCCGGGTTTTCCCCGGTCCGGCCCGGCCCGGCCCGGCCGCAGCGCGCACGTGCGCGGGTTATCCGGCCGCACGCGCGCCCGCTGGTTATCCGGAAGTGCGTGGGTGAATTTCGGATCAAAAGGTCAAAGGTCAAATCCAGATCACAATCGCTCCCATACTGTATATAGGCGAGCCATTGGCTCGAAAACAGTTTGGATTGACCTGTAATCTTTGTTGTTGTTGCTCTCTTTTTGCACTAACCCATCAGAATAGTACGTATCACGGATTACACCCGTAGAGCTACGTATAGGCGCGCATGTGTGACATGGTCTATAAAACACATCCCTCTGGATCCCACATCTTCATTTCTACGGTTACAGAGCCATGACGGACATCCATCCCTAAGCGACTCGCGTTTTACAGCATGCGACCGTGGTTAATTCACTCACGGGTTGCAGAGCAGTGGTTCGGTCCATGTTTTCAGATGGCGACGACAACGAGGGGCGACGCCAGATCCTGAAAGAGTTCACAGAAGCGGTCCTCGACAGAGTGCACTCGATGGAGAGGTGTGCCATCACTCACCACTACTGCACTATGACAGCCATCTTTGATGCTCGGGCTATGGACCACGAGCGCTCACGCCGGAACCAGCGACGGCTGGTTGGCCTAGTAATGGTCTGTGCCCTATTGACCCTGGCGCTGTGGCATTGACAGTGGGACCAGACCATAAATACGAGGGTCAGACACAGTGTGCGTCATTCACCGTTCGTCATTGGGTCAACCATGTCACCGAGGGACCTGACCATAAATACGAGAGACAGTCAGAGTGTGTGTCATTCACCGTTCGTCATTGGGTCAAGCATGTCACCAGTCCTACGAGCCATCCTTCCCTTACACCCCGGGTGGGGTTACACGTCTATGAAGATAAAGTCACCCTCGTGGAAGACCGTGGAGATGTTTGCTGGTCGCGCGCGGAGACCGTATCGAATACGGTTACGCTACACCGTGACGGCTGGACCAAATTTAAACGGGTGTAGAGTGGTGAGCTCGACGGAAACCTCATCCACATAGACAATGCCATCTACGTACACCGTGGACCCTTCTTCCCACGCCTGGGCCGTTACCAAGACCCCGCGAGGCTTCACCCTAGACCCCGATCTGTGGACAGCCTTCGACAAAGTGGTGCCTATCGTGGACCAGCTGTTTACATCGGACGAGCGGTCAGCTGTTCAGTTGGAGTAGGCTCGTGCCCTGAGAGAAGCGGCGGCAGAAATGTCTAGCAATGAAGCGGAGGCAGACCACGATACCATTGATTATCCGGCTAGACTCAGTCAGCTCAGTGACATGACCACCCGATCCTTTGATCTCACGGGGTTCTCCCAATAAATACGAGAGACAGTCAAATCTGGTACCATTCACGTATTGACCATGATGGAGCATATAATACGGGCGTATCTCAGCTTGACCCCCGAGGTTTTCCTGCACGTTTATGCGGATAAGTTCGATATCATGAAGGAGGTGGGAGACATCTGTGATGCAGACCCTACACAACCGTGCCCGGCCCACATTCGTCTGTCCCGGGAGGGCTGGACCAAATTCAAACGGGTGTTGTCTGGTGAACTGGACGGCGACCTCATCCACTTGTGTCACGATGTGTACATCCGACGCGGCCCTTTCTTTGCTCAATAGGCTCGGCTAGATGAGGGTACAGTGCATTTTACCCTTCACCCTGATCTATGGTCTGCATTGGAAGATGCCGTGGTAGATGTGGATCAAGTGCTTATCAAGCGGTCATCAGACGAGTTGGACTGGTCATTTACCATGGACACTGTGCTGGCAGAAGCCAAAGAAGAAACTCCGGCCCAAGATATACCCGTTATAAATAAACGATAGAGCCAGGGTCCATCATCATTTGTCACCATAAAGAGCTGGGAGAAGGTGTTGGATAACTTATACTACAGTCCCGACAGTCCGGCGGCCTATAGTGCATTGACGGCTCTCTATCGAGCGGCCAAACCCCAGGGGATACAACGTGCTCAAGTCCGAGATTGGTTAAGAAAACAAGACACCTATACAGCCGTCGCCATTTTCTACGGAACCGGGTCATCGTGGGAGGACTAGATGCCCAATGGCAAGCGGATTTGGTCGATATGAGCGCCTTTGCCAAACACAACGATGGAAATCGGTATATCTTGACGTGCATCGATATCCTGTCGAAGTATGCGTGGGTGGTACCCATCCGGCGAATCTCATAGCGGCGTTCAAGGACATCTTCAAGACAGGGCGCAAACCCATGTATTTGCAAACCGACGACGGCACGGAATTCCTCAACAGACCGTTCCAACAGTTTCTGAAAGCCCAGAAGGTGTTTTTCTTCCATACGTACAACGAGACCAAGGCTTCCGTGGTGGAAAGGTTCAACAGGACATTCAAAGGCCGCATATATAAATATTTCACCTATAAGAATACAAGGCGGTACATCGATGTTCTCCCGAAACGTGTGAGTGGTTACAATCGAGTCTATCACCGGAGTATAGAGAGAGCCCCCGTTACCGTGACCCAACGCAATGAAGCCCAAGTCCGGCGTGTCTTGTACCCCAGGCAATCGCAGCGAACGACGACGAAGGAGGTGTACAAGGTCGGGGACCCTGTACGGATCAGTAAAGTCAAAGGTCAATTTGGGAAAAGTTACTTGCCCAACTGGAGCGATGAGCACTTCCTGATTAAACGGCGCCTACCCCGACAGCAGCCAGTCTATGAACTGGAAGAGCTTCAAGGGGAACCGTTGCTAGGGACGTTTTTACGAGACGGAATTACAGCCTGTCGTAAAAACAAAGCAAGTCTACTACACAGTGGAGCAGATTTTGAAAACGGAAGTGGCCCACTACCTTCTTGGGAAGCCGAGTGGGAACCGGAGTCACCCCCCAAAACACCACCGCAACGGGCACCTTCTTTTCACGCCTTTTAAAAACCACCTTTGAGCAAGACACCCCACATCTCCAGAGCCGTGACACGTAGCAAGTCACCGCGACGAACACGACGCCGGACACAACCGCCCAAGGCCTGGTACACCTATTAAAACCAACAGCAGCAGCAGGACAGCTGAGTCGCCATGTTTTACCTCACCCTACCGAGTAACAGTTCGCTGCATGTGTTTCCTGACAACACCTTGGCCAAGGACGTCATCCAGTTACCGCAGCCGTTGCATTTACCTGGACGATGGGACTGTGGCCTCGTGGATATCCAATACCCTTACTCGTGGTACAACGTGCGAGCCAATGAAGTGTGGTGCGAGGTGACCTTTGAAGGAAAAGACACCCGACTCACCCTCCCCGAAGGCCAATACGATACTCCCAAGGAGTTCATGCAGGGGCTGACAAGACTGTTGCGTTATAAGGCTCTACGGGAGGCCACGAATGTTTCAATTACAAGCGTCTAGTCCGTCATTCATAATCCAGCCGTCGTCCATCAGAGAATATCCGCGTCCACAATCCAAAGACCTATTCCATTTCCACATAACAGTATTAGCACCAAATTCAAAAAGACAATCATAGTATACATAAACATAGGCTTGTTTCCTGCAAGAGAGAAGCGGTCAACAGTTTTCAATGATGCCGGCAAGACATCATGATGCTCCAAAAACATCAAATCTGTATCGCTGATCAGAATTCTTAATCCATAATATTCGTTATAGAGTCGTCATCTAAAAAAAAGATGTATCTCAGTCACGCTTTGATTGTGACTGTTCATATGAGTACCATGAGGATCTCGAAGTACATGGGTTCATACGGCCACTAGCCCCGGGTTAAGCGGAATTAGACACAAGTTACGAAACGTAGCACCATAGATCTTGCACGCTACGTTCGTATTTTGCTATCAGCATGCGATATGTATCGCCAAATTTGAGAAACTTTGAGTGGAGGCGCTTGGTGAAATAGCCCTGTTTTATAAGTTTCTGCAACAATGTTTTGTGACGTTGATTAAAATCATCACATTTAACACAGGATCTAGCAAATGCTACTAAGAGAGATATGTATACGCCATATGCAGGTCCCACTGGAATATTACTATCCAGAAAGGGATAGTTTACGATGTCGAAATTGTAATCATCTCTTTGTCATAAAGTCGACGAGAGAGAATGCCCGCTTCATTTTTATAGAGGTAGAGATCTAAACAAGATGTGCCTGTAGGGCTATCTGTAGTTTCCTTCAAATCCAGTGAAGGTGGATATATATCCTTCACTGCGTCATTTATATAGCGATTATCCACAGCGAGAAGATCGTCTATATAGCGTTTGGTGAATGAGAAGGAACGGGCTTTGAATGGATCGGTTTTTGAAAGCGCCTGCATATGGTCATATTCATAAGAGAACAGATACAGGTCAGCCAACAGGGGTGCACAATTAGTACCCATTGGAATACCTATATGCTGCTGATATATTCTGTTGCCAAATTTCACATAGATATTTTAATGAGAAATTCAAGCAACTCTATAAACAAAGAAACATCCCATGAATGATATCTCTTGTATGTAGTCGAGCTAAAGAATGCTTTATGGCTTCCGACATTAATATATCTACGATCAGTTTTCTTGAACACAGATACTATTAAGTTTTCTTGAACACAGATACTACTATTATATTTCTTGAACACAGATACTATCAAGTTTTCTTGAACACAGATACTACTATTATATCTTGAACACAGATATTTTTATTAATCAAAACCTTTCCCTTCAAGAATCACGTGGACTTCGATTACAACGCACATAACGACAAGTCACAGATCATCCTCACCGCCAACGTGAGTGTCGTACTGAGTCCTATCCTACAGCAAATGCTGTGTTTCGATCTACAGACGTTCGCTGGTCCCACCGCCCACCAAGGCCAGATCCCGATGGATATGAGGTCGGGTATGTACGGACTCTACGTTTACTCGGACGTGGTCGACAACCACATCGTGGGCGATATCAACACACCTCTGTTACGGGTGGTCCCCATTAAAAAGACGTATGGAGATCAAGTTACCCACAGTTTCACCCACATGCTCTACCTACCCGTACGACAAACCGACATCAACACTATCACGGTGGATATAAGAGATGACACGGGACGACCGGTGGCATTCGAACGAGGAAAAGTGGTGCTGACACTTCATTTTCGACAAGCACGTGCCCCCCACTTTGTATAATGAAGGTGGCTTACGAGTGCGATGCAAGCAGCTATATGGACTATTATGCCCAACAGGCCGGAGGTGGCCTTCCGGTCTTTAGTGATGCATGCATGCAACAAGGACATGGGCTGGGAACATACTCGGGAGCATCGTCAAAACGTTCCTGCCCTTGGTGACGCGTGGGGTGAGAGCAATCGGCAAACAAGCGGTACGCAGTGGACTGCAAGTGGCCGGTGAGGCCTTGGGGGTACGGCACCCATTGAAGCCTTGAAACGGCGGGCCAAAGAAGCAGGAGGCGTCTTGGTCGCCAAAGCACAACGCACTGTAGGGAATAAAAGACCTGCACCACCGAGACCACGCACCAGTCGACGACCGACCCAGCGACGACGCACATCGAAGACCCAGGATATCTTTTCTTAAACATGTCCTTGATTCACGCAGAGTCCTTCCCCTCCACCAACAGTGAATTTGATTTGTGGACCGTCCCGCCCACACAAACCAGTGCCGAACAAGGGTTATGGGTGGAGCATCTCCCGCTCTCCAGCATCAACGAAACAGGGCCCATCGAGTTCACCATCAGTAATGCGGATACGGCCTATGTGGATTTAGCCCATACATACTTGTATGTGAAAGCCAAGGTCGTCAATGGGGATGGCTCCAGAATCGTCGACCAAGCAACGGTGGGCCCGACGAATCTCTGGCTGCACTCTATGTTTCAACAGGTGGATATATTTCTCAGCGACAAACTCATCAGTGACTCGACCAACGCGTACCCCTATCGAGCCTACATCGAGACGCTGTTGTCGCATGGACGAGAGGCTATACAATCTCAGCTGACAGCCGCTTTATTCTACCAGGACACAGCCGAGCACATGGGCGCAGAGAACGACAATGCGGGATATAACAAACGGAAGGCTTTGACCGCGAACGGCGTCTCGGTGGATCTTATGGGTCGACTGCACGCAGACATGTTCATGCAAGACTGCTACCTCTTGAACAAGATCCCCATCAAAATCCGACTGATACGGGCGCCTCCGACCTTCACCTTGATGGCCACTAACGTAGAGGGGCATGCAGCTGACTATAAGATTGCCATCCAAGACGCAGTCCTGTATGTCCGAAAAGTGAAACCGAATCCAGCCGTTCAATTGGGACACCTCAAAGCCTTGGAAACAAAACCAGCCCAGTACCCTATCCGACGTGTGCAAACGAAAGTGTCCTCTGTGTCTGCTGGAAATATGAGCGCCAACAAAGAAAACCTGTTCCTGGGGGAACTACCCAAGCGATTGATCCTGGCCTGTGTGGAAAATACCAGTTTCAGCGGAGCCTACCCAGAAACCCGTTTGACTTTAAACATTTCGGCATCAATTTTGTGGCCCTGCATGTGGATGGGCAACAGCTCCCAGCCACGGACTTAACACCGAACTTTGGGCACGCGAATTTCATTCTAGCCTATCAGAGCCTGTTTACAGCCACCGGTCAAATCAACCAGGACCAGTTTCGATCTGACCCCCACCTTAGAGAACGACCATCAGCTGGCCCTCCTGGGTGCCAGTTTAGTGGGAAGTTGTCGCCCAAACCGTAGAGACGGGGCATGAATCAAACGCTGATGCCGTCTTAACTGACTGGGTCGTTTGAAGAGTTGACCACATTCTTTACATTGCAGTAAAGGATCCTCCCGATTAAATGACGGTGCGCAGGTTATACATCGGACCTTACAGACTAGTTTTTTGTGTTTAATGCCGTCATTTACATCTGACGACGATACAGCTCACCAATCTCCAATGTACGAGTTGTCACAGCGAAATAGCTCACCAATTACCAGTATACGAGTTGTCGGAGCATTTCCATCATAGCTCTCTAGATTTGTATCTAATACCGCTTATGCCGGTGCTAGGGGCCGTGTGGTCATATCATCCAAGTTGCCACATGAACAGGTACAATAAAAAGCGTACCTGAGATACAACACATACCAGGAATCGTTAGATTCTTGGTATGTGCTTTAGAATAGGTTAACCAGAAGACTATTCTGTGAAGTCATGTGACGCAGTCAGTATGTCGGCACCTCTTCCCACTTTCCTTATATGTGTTGTAATTTTTCCTGTATATGGCGAGATTCTGCTGGTGGACGTTTCGTCCCCGAGGCCCGCCCCCTGTACAGACCTTTTGGTCTTTGATATATGTTGGCATTTGTGGGAAGTTGATGCTGGGTCGACATCGGACCTTACAGACTAGTCTTCTGTGTTTAATGCCGTCATTACATCTGACGACTATACAGCTCACTAATCTCCAATGTACGAGTTGTCACAGCGAAACAGCTCACCAATTACCAGTATACGAGTTGTCAGAGCATTTCCATCATAGCTCTCTAGATTTGTATCTAATACCGCTTATGCCGGTGCTAGGGGCCGTGTGGTCATATCATCCAAGTTGCCACATGAACAGGTACAATAAAGCGTACCTGAGATACAACACATATCACGAATCGTTAGATTCTTGGTATGTGCTTTAGAATAGGTTAACCAGAAGACTATTCTGTGAAGTCATGTGACGCAGTCAGTATGTCGGCACCTCTTCCCACTTCCCTTATATGTGTTGTAATACAAGTATACCGTGCGCCGTTGTGGATGGAGGACTCGTGCCGTCGCAAATCTTCTGGGCGAGTAAACTGCTTCTGGCAAGTTGTGCAAGTGAACATCTTGGTGGTTGACAGTGTCGTAGCTCCTCTCGTCAGATAGGCTCAGGCTGGTGAGGCAGGCTCAGGCTGGTCAGGCAGGCTCAGGCTGGTGAGGTGAAGCAGGTGAATGAATGCAGCAATGCCCTAAAAATTCCCACTTTTATACAACTACATAGAAGTACCCGGATGTAGGCGCGGACGTCAAGTGCCCGGATGAAAGACACGGACGTCAGCGAAAAAAATACCCGCATACAACTCACCACATACAGTCGCTCCCTCAAGACCCTCATACATACCCGGATGCAGGCGCGGACGTAGGCGAAAGCATTCTAGTACCCGGATGTAGGCGCAGACGTGAGCGAAATTCTAGTACCCGTCCATTGGTTCTTTATCGATCGCTCATTGGCTCTTCTTCTCGACCGCTGATTGGTCCAAATGGAACTGCCCATCCTTAATTTACAATCCCCTTTTTCTGTTCAAGCTCTGTATATCGATGCCACAACATTGTTGCCGAACATTGCCGAAAGGGAGACCTTTGGCCTTTTGACCTGGATGTGAACTTTGACCTTTTGACCCGAAATTCACCCGCGCACTTCTCGATAACCCCCGCTCGCGCGCGCTCGCCCGGATAACCCGCACGCGCTGCGGCTGGGCCGGGCCGGGGAAAACCCGGATGGAAAATCCGGACCCTACGTCTAAGGGAAAATTGGAACTCTTCTGGGTTCGGAGGTAGTTTTAGTGAAACCGGAAATGACGTCTGTGCGAACAACCCACACCACCAAACCACAACCACCGACCCAGAGTGGTTGGTCAAACACACTGCCACACGCACCCCCAAAATGCCTGCTTTCTATACTACGACCAGACTACGCATGCGCAGACTCTTGAACACGGACGAACCATTAGCACAGTCGGATGCTCCTCCACAAGAGCTTCAAAATAAGACCTCAGATGACACCATCGGACCACTAGGGGCTCACCTAGACCCCAAAATGTCTATTTCCATACCTTTTCCCCAAAAGTCCTGCTTGCGCATGCGCAAAATGACGTCAGTTCCACGTCACACCCATCCCGTTGGATGCTCCTTCACGAATGCTTCACATTGATACCTCATACGACTCCATCGGACCAATAGGGGCCCACCTAGACCCCAAAACGTCTATTTCCATAATCTTTGTCTACTGCGCATGCACAGAATGACGTCAGTTCCACGTCACACCCATTCCCTCGGCTGCTCCTTCACGAATGCTTCACATTGATACCTCATACGACTCCATCGGACCAATAGTGGCCCACCTAGACCTCAAAACGTCTATTTCCATACCCTTTGTCTACTGCGCATGCGCAGAATGACGTCAGTTCCACGTCACACACATTCCGTCGGATGCCCCTTCACGAATGCTTCCCTTTGACACCTCACTCGATCCAATCGGTACACTAGGGACCCCTCTCGCCCCTGAAGATTGCTGGAGAATGCCGGAGAATTTGGGACTACTTTCTGTCCGCGGAGGCAGACCGCATCACCACCGGACCGCATCACCGCGGAGTAGTATACACGCCCTATTCACGCAGACCGGAAGTGACGTCACACTCGCGCAGAACACTCCTGCGCACACCGCCACATGACCGCCACAAAATCTTACCTGCGCAGAACACTCCTGCGCACACAACTTTCTCGCGCATGCGCAGTGACGAGCCAATGCGTCGAAATCCCCTTTACTCACTACTAATGCGTCACCAAATCGTTCTCAGAGACCTTACTGCGCTTTGCCTTACGCTTTCATACTTTTCAGGTCGCAGTGGGAGCGCCAGCGTGATCGCGGGAGGGTGTGACTGGGCTTTAACTTGTGACTAATTCCCGTTGACATCCGGAGCTTGAAGATCTTAATAGCTTTTAAATGAACAATCACAATCAAACCGTGACTGAGATACATCATTCTCTAGATGACGATTTTGTTAAAGAAAATCAAGTGGATGTAAGAATACTGACCGGCGATAGTATAGTAAAACTAGAGTACAGTTAATTATGAGTATGACCATGGTAATGCTTAATAGAAGGTGCTGCCAGAATCGGTCCGATAAGAGAAAATGAGGGGGCTTGATAGAAGGAAATGTTAGGTGATACTTCTGCTGTTATGGGAAAAGTAGAGTATAGGCTTGTGTTGAGTGTGAAGAAGGCATATTGTTTAATAAGAATGTGAGGATTACACAGTGCGATCGGTGCCCAAGTACATCCATCTATCCATCCATCCATCAGTCCACAGCCATAGCACAACACGTAGCATAGTACAACTATAGTTTAGTACATATATAGTACAGCGGTAGTATAGTATAGGTATGGTATAATACAGGGATAGTACAACTATAGTATAATAGAGTATAGTCTAGTATAGTTATCGTATAATACAGGCATAGTACAACTATAGTATACTGGAGTATAGGCTAGTATAGGTATAGTATAATACAGGGATAGTACAACTATAGTATACTGGAGTATAGGCTAGTATAGGTATAGTATAATACAGGGATAGTACAACTATAGTATAATAGAGTATAGGCTAGTATAGGAATAGTATAATACAGGGATAGTACAACCATAGTATAACAGAGTATAGGCTAGTATAGGTATAGTATAATACAGGGATAGTACAACTATAGTATAATAGAGTATAGGCTAGTATAGGTATAGTATAATAGAGGATAGTACAACTATAGTATAATGGGGTATATTTTAGTATAGGTATAGTATAATAGAGGGATAGTACAACTATAGTATAATAGTGTATAGGCTAGCATAGGTGTAGTATAATAGAGGGATAGTACAACTATAGTATAATAGTGTATAGACTAGCATAGGTGTAGTATAATACAGGGATAAACCACTATAGTATAATAGAGTATAGGCTAGTATAGGTATAGTATAATACAGGGATAGTACAACTATAGTATACTGGAGTATAGGCTAGTATAGTTATCGTATAATACAGGGATAGTACAACTATAGTATAATGGGGTATAGTCTAGTATAGGTATAGTATAATACAGGGATAGTACAACTATAGTATACTGGAGTATAGGCTAGTATAGGTATAGTATAATACAGGGATAGTACAACTATAGTATAATAGAGTATAGGCTAGTATAGGTGGAATATAATACAGGGATAGTACAACTCTAGTATAATAGAGTATAGGCTAGTATAGGTATAGTATAATACAATGCAGGGATAGAACAACTATAGTATACTGGAGTATAGTCTAGTATAGGTATAGTATAATAGAGGGATAGTACAACTATAGTATAATAGAGTGTAGGCTAGTATAGGTATAGTATAATACAGGGATAGTACAACTATAGTATAATAGAGTATAGGCTAGTATAGGTATAGTATAATAGAGGGATAGTACAACTGTAGTATAATAGAGTATAGGCTAGTATAGGTATAGTATAATAGAGGGATAGTACAACTATAGTATACTTGAGTATAGGCTAGTATAGGTATAGTATAATAGAGGGATAGTACAACTATAGTATACTGGAGTATAGGCTAGTATAGGTATAGTATAATAGAGGGATAGTACAACTGTAGTATAATAGAGTATAGGCTAGTATAGGTATAGTATAATAGAGGGATAGTACAACTATAGTATACTGGAGTATAGGCTAGTATAGGTATAGTATAATAGAGGGATAGCACAACTATAGTATAATAGAGTATAGGCTAGTATAGGTATAGTATAATAGAGGGATAGAACAACTATAGTATACTGGAGTATAGGCTAGTATAAGTATAGTATAATACAGGGATAGTACAACTATAGTATAATAGAGTATAGACTAGTATAGGTATAGTATAATACAGGGATAGTACAACTATAGTATAATAGAGTATAGACTAGTATAGGTATAGTATAATAGAGGGATAGTACAACTATAGTATAATAGAGTATAGGCTAGTATAGGTATAGTATAATACAGGGATAGTACAACTATAGTATAATAGAGTATAGGCTAGTAAATGTATAGTATAATACAGGGATAGTACCACTGTAGTATAATAGAGTAAAGGCTAGTATAGGTATAGTATAATACAGGGATAGTACAACTATAGTATAATGGGGTCTAGGCTAGTATAGGTATAGTATAATACAGGGATAGTACAACTATAGTATAATAGAGTATAGACTAGTATAGGTATAGTATAATACAGGGATAGTACAACTATAGTATAATAGAGTATAGGCTAGTATAGGTATAGTATAATACAGGGATAGTACAACTATAGTATAATAGAGTATAGACTAGTATAGGTATAGTATAATACAGGGATAGTACAACTATAGTATAATAGAGTATAGTCTAGTACAGGTATAGTATAATACAGGGATAGTACAACTATAGTATAATAGAGTATAGGCTAGTATAGGTATAGTATAATACAGGGATAGTACAACTATAGTATAATAGAGTATAGGCTAGTATAGGTGTAGTATAATACAGGGATAGTACAACTATAGTATAATAGAGTATAGGCTAGTATAGGTATAGTATAATACAGGGATAGTACAACTGTAGTATAATAGAGTATAGTCTAGTATAGGTATAGTATAATACAGGGATAGTACAACTATAGTATAATAGAGTATAGTCTAGTATAGGTATAGTATAATACAGGGATAGTACAACTATAGTATAATAGAGTATAGTCTAGTATAGGTATAGTATAATACAGGGATAGTACAACTATAGTATAATAGAATATAGGCTAGTATAGGAATAGTATAATACAGGGATAGTACAGTACAACTATAGTATATGATAGAGTATAGGCTAGTATAAGTATAGTATAATACAATACAGGGAAAGTACAACAATAGTATAATGGAGTATAGTCTAGTATAGGTGGAATATAATACAGGGATAGTACAACTATAGTATAATAGAGTATAGGCTAGTATAGGTATAGTATAATACAGGGATAGTACAACTATAGTATAATAGAGTATAGTCTAGTATAGGTATAGTATAATACAGGGATAGTACAATTATAGTATAATAGAGTATAGTCTAGTACAGGTATAGTATAATACAGGGATAGTACAACTATTGTATAATAGAGTATAGGCTAGTATAGGTGTAGTATAATACAGGGATAGTACAACTATAGTATAATAGAGTATAGTCTAGTATAGGTATAGTATAATACAGGGATAGTACAACTATAGTATAATAGAGTATAGGCTGGTATAGGCATAGTATAATACAGGGACAGTACAACTATAGTATATGATAGAGTATAGGCTAGTATAAGTATAGTATAATACAATACAGGGAAAGTACAACAATAGTATAATGGAGTATAGTCTAGTATAGGTATAGTATAATAGAGGGATAGTACAACTATAGTATAATAGAGTATAGGCTAGTATAGGTATAGTATAATACAGGGATAGTACAACTATAATATAATGGAGTATAGGCTAGTATAGGTATAGTATAATATAGGCATAGTACAACTATAGTATAATGGGGTATAGTCTAGTATAGGTATAGTATAATACAGGCATAGTACAACTGTAGTATAATGGGGTATAGTCTAGTATAGGTATAGTATAATAGAGAGATAGTACAACTATAGTATAATGGAGTATAGTCTAGTATAGGTATAGTATAATAGAGGGATAGTACAACTATAGTATAATGGAGTATAGGCTAGTATAGGTAGGTAATACAGGGATAGTACAACTATATTTGTATACAGTATAATAGAGTATGGGTATAGTATAGTTCATATATAGTACAGGTATAGTATGCTATAGGTAGAGATAATCCAGGTATAGTACAGGTATAATTGAGTTTCGGTATATTATATCACAGGTATAGTATACGATTCACAGAGCTTTTTTGGACTGGTACTAATTTGGATACTGTGACGTTACACGTTTTTTAAAAGGAAGTTCAAACTCAACAGATTTCAAAATTTCAGTCATATAGGCCGTTTTTCCGTCGAAAAATTTCATTAAAAAAAAAAATTAACTGTATTGTACCTCAAATCTTGGCGAGGAATTTAAATTTCTGAGTGCATAAATGCACCAAATTTGTGTAAAATACCTTGCATTTATCAAGAAGATATTCTTCTTCAAATCCATGTATGCATTTTGTTAACTGGAATTACGTGACTTAAATGCACAAGTGTTTTGCTTCAAGGGTTCCCCTGCCGTCCGTGCATTGTTAGTGGTGCTTGCTGGTTTGTTTGGTGCCATGGGTTACCTCAAATATCCTCTGATTTTTCGCGATAAAAATTATGTTAACAACATAAAGATCTGCCAATGAAATCAAGAGTATATGAATAATTAGATGATGATTTATCTGATCAATGATCTTAGCTGCAATGTAGTTGATCATGAGATAGTCAACACAATGAGACGTCTTCAACCAGCTATAAATATACCTTTTTCTTTGTGAAACTGCCTGTGATATGTCTGCGGCAAACTAAGCCCTCTTGGAGCTATCATTCGGTCGATAAGTAATCCCACTTGGAGCTGTTGTCTGGCCGATAAGTAATCCCACTCGGGGCTGTTGTCTGGTCGATAAGTAATCCCACTTGTGGCTGTTGTCTGGTCGATAAGTAATCCCACTTGGGGCTATCGTCCGGTCGGTTAGTAATCCCACTTGGGGCTGTTGTCTGGTCGATAAGTATTCCCACTTGGGCTATCGTCCGCTCGATAAGTAATCCCACTTGGGGCTATCGTCCGCTCGATAAGTAATCCCACTTGGGGCTATCGTCCGGTCACTTGGGTTTATCGCCCGATCGATAAGTAATCCCACTTGGGGCTATCGTCCGGTCGATCAGTAATCCCACTTGGGGCTATCGTCCGGTCACTTGGGTTTATCGTTCGATTGATAAGTAATCCCACTTGGGGCTATCGTCCGGTCGATAAGTAATCCCACTTGGGGCTATCGTCCGGTCGATAAGTAATCCCACTTGGGGCTATCGTCCGGTCGATAAGTAATCCCACTTGGGGCTATCGTCCGCTCGATAAGTAATCCCACTTGGGGCTATCGCCCGGTCACTTGGGTTTATCGCCCGATTGATAAGTAATCCCACTTGGGGCTATCGTCCGGTCGATAAGTAATCCCACTTGGGGCTATCGTCCGGTCACTTGGGTTTATCGCCCGATTGATAAGTAATCCCACTTGGGGCTGTCGTCCGGTCGATAAGTAATCCCACTTGGGGCTATCATCCGGTCGATAAGTAATCCCACTTGGGGCTATCGTCCGGTCGATACATAATCCCACTTGAGGCTATCGTCCGGTCGATAAGTAATCACACTTGCGGCTATCGTCCGGTCGATAAGTCATCTCACTTGGGGCTATCGTTCGGTCGATAAGTATTCCCACTTGGGGCCATCACCAGATTGATAAGTAATCCCACCTGGAGCTATTGTCCGTTCGATAAGCAATCCCACTTGGGGCTATTGTCCGGTCGATAAGTAACCCCACTTGGGATTATCGTCCGGTGGACAAGTAATTTCACTTGGGGCTATCACCCGGTCGATAAGTAATCTCAATTGGGGCTATCAGCCGGTAGAGTAGTAATCTCAGTTCGGCCTATCGTCCGGTCGATAAGTATCCCAAGTGGGCTATCATTCGGTCGGTGAGTAATCACACAAGGAGCTATCGTCCGGTCGATATGTAACCATCGCGATGTTTTGTTTGCAATATTGAACATTATGCCGTTTATTATTTCTCTTGCATAAAGTAATCATCTTATGTTTAGTTATATTCCATGTTTGTTTGTTATATGCAATGTTATGTTTAGTTATATTTCATGTTATGTTTGTTGTATTCCACGTTATGTTTAGTTATATTCCATGAAAAGTTCAGTTATATTCCATGTTATGTTTAGTTAAATTTCATGTTATGTTTGTTATATTCCATGTTAAGTTTAGTTATATTCCATGTTATGTTTGATATATTCCATGTTATGTTTGTTATATTCCATGTTAAGTTTAGTTATATTCCATGTTATGTTTAGTTATATTCCATGTTATGTTTGTTATATTCCATGTTATTTTTGTTATATTCCATGTAATGTTTGTTATATTCCATTTTATGTTTGTTATATTCCATGTTATGTTTGTTATATTCCATGTTAAGTTTAGCTATATTCCATGTTATGTTTAGTTATATTCCATGTTATGTTTGTTATATTCCATGTTAAGTTTAGTTATATTCCATGTTATGTTTAGTTATATTCCATGTTATGTTTGTTATATTTCATGTTATGTTTAGTTATACTCCACGTTAAGCTTAGTTATATTCCATGTTATGTTTGATATATTCCATGTTATGTTTGTTATATTTCATGTTATATTTGTTATATTACATGTTATGTTTGATATATTCCATGTTATGTTTGATATATTCCATGTTATATTTAGTTATATTCCATGTTATGTTTGTTATATTTCATCTTATGTTTGTTATATTCCATGTTATGTTTGTTATATTCCATGTTATATTTAGTTATATTCCATGTTATGTTTGTTATATTCCATGTTATGTTTGTTATATTCCATGCTATGTTTGTTATATTCCATGTTATGTTTAGTTATATTCCATGTTATGTTTAGTTAAATTCCACGTTATGTTTGTTATATTCCATGTTTGTTATATTCTATGCTATGTTTGTTATATTCCATGTTATGTTTAGTAGTATTTTAATGTTATTTTTAGTTATATTCCATGTTATGTTTAGTTATATTTCATGTTATGTTTGTTATATTCCATGTTATGTTTGTTATATTCCATGTTATGTTTAGTTACATTCCATGTTATGTTTAGTTATATTCCATGTTAAATTTAGTTATATTCCATCTTATGTTCGTTATACTTCACGTTATACCCATTTGGGTATTCGTACACATCGTGTCGTCGTTTTGGACAGCGTATTTATATGAGAGACGAGTGAAATAGATTCGTAGGACCGAGTTACCCCAGGAGTTATGCTATATATTATTTGATATCACCAGGCAATAATAGTTTACAAATGTAAATATTATATTGCTTAGTCATCAGTTGAATATTTTTTGCCTAAATAAATTCTCTTATAATGTTATCATAAAAATGCATTCATTTCCTGTTGTTAATATGATTTTAAATTCAATTTCAGAACATTTGTTTTCTGTCACAAGACCACCCGAGAAAACAGCAGGAACTCATAATCCAAATCTAATACTGGGGTAAAACTTCACCCTTGGCCCTATCACTAGATTATATCTCCAACACCGGCGTTCAAAATTAAGTAGGAAATTTGCAGTTTAATAGTCCAAGACCGCATTGGAGAAATGACACCATCAGTTAGTGCCCGATAGCACATTCGTCATACTAGTTTGTTGAGTTTTTAAAAGAAATCCAGCTTTAACCCACTGAATTAGACTGGACATTTGTAATAGAATTAGAAGTAAAAGTTGACATAATTCTACTCAAAACTGACATTCACTTATTCGAGTTATTGTCCGCACTTCAGCAGATTCTGTCGGGATGTTTGATCAGCTCCAGGTATGATATTATATTAAATTATAATTAATAGTTGCCGATTAATGGGAATAATAGAAATATATCCATAATTGATAGTTGGCCATTAATGGGAATAATTAAAATAAATCCATAATTGATAGGTGGCAATTAATGGGAATAACAGAAATACATCCATAATTGATGGGTGGCCATTAATGGGAATAACAGAAATATGTCCATAATTGATAGGTGGCCATCCATGGGAATAAAACAAATATGTCCATAATTGATAGGTGGCCATTAATGGGAATAAAACAAATATGTCCATAATTGATGGGTGGCCATTAATGGGAATAAAACAAATATGTCCATAATTGATAGGCGGCCATTCATGGGAATAATAGAAATGTGTCCATAATTGATAGGTGGCCATTAATGGAATAAAAGAAATATGTCTATTATTGATAGGTGGCCTTTAATGAGGATAAAAGAAATATATCCATAATTGATAAGTGGCCTTTAATGGGAATAAAAGAAATATATCCATAATTGATGGGTGGTCATTAATGGGAATAAAAGAAATATGTCCATAATTGATAGTTGGCTTTTGAAGAGAATGATAGAAATATATCCATAATTGATATGTGACTATTAATGGAATAAGTGAATATTTAATATAGACGTCGGTCGTCCGCTAACACGATAACTACTATAAACGACAAGACCATTGTGTTTACGTGCCGGTGATTTAGCTCTCCATGTCACGTTTAAAAAAGTATATTATATATCGCTTTCTGAACGCGGAAATTCTTTAATGGACGACGGCTGAATATTGAATGACGGCCTAGACGCTTGTATATAAAAAGATTCCAATGAGTTATGTACCTCAAATCTCGCAAGTGAACTTCGAAATACTTATTTTTGTTCCGAGTACTTAAAAAACACAGACAATGTTAGATATTTCACTGAGCCATCTCAGAATCCAGGCAGACAGCACGCGCTGACAATCTTCACTTGATGATTACAAACTGACAAATCTTTTTACCAAAGTAACATATCTTTTTCGCTTTTTCCGTTAGTTTTGGCGCGTGTTCGTGGAGTGTGCCTCAAACAGCGTGAAGGATGGCATCTTATACCAGGTGTAGATAGGGTGATAGGGGGCCATCATTCCCCTACAATCAGATATCATAGACACTGATATAGAGATAGGAGCTATCAGTAACTAGGCTACTTCACCTATCATATGCCACATCGTTCAGTTTCCATGGGGGATAAAGTACAGCGATACGAAAAAATATTCAGTAGTTTTTCATGCAAGATTTTACTTCCAAAAACATGTGTCTGTAGCTTTGAGAGAAGGTAGAAAACATGTGGAAATGTAGAAAGAATTTGGAAACAGTTTTAAATGTCAAGGTATCATATATTTATCAGTCTTATCAGAATATCGCGTGCATGTGTATCGCAGATGTTTGTGTGTTTGCGTGTGTGTCACTCACTTTTAATATTCGTCAAACTACAAAACTCCCGTGTAGCAAGATAATACTTTTAGAAGAAAAATTCGCTTGATTTATTCGGCAGATTATAGCGTTGATTCATTGGAACGGCAAAATCTTCTTGTGTAACTTTTGGATTGCGACGGGTAATTCAAGTTCAGAATTCTCCGCCCTGGCGATGTCGTTCCTCTGCTCTGGTGGTGTCAATCCTTCCCCATAGCAGTGTCATTTCTCTTCCCTAAAGCGGTGTCAATCCTCTGCCCTAGCGGTGTCAATCCTCTGCCCTGGCGGTGTCAATATCCTCTGCCCTAGAGATGTCTATCCTCTGCCCTAGCGGTTGCAATCCTCTGCCCTGGCGATATCATTCCACTTCCCTAAAGCGGTGTCAATCCTCTGCCCTAGCGGTGTCAATCTTCTGTTTTAGCGGTGTCAATTCTGTCCCCCAGCGGTATCTAGTGGTATGGATACCTTGAATTTGACATGAATTTATTGTACTTTTATTTTCATAACGCATGTTTACATCCTGAGGTTAGGTCGTCATATTTGTGTGTGATTTCGTCTAAAGTACTACAATAGTTCGACTATAGACCACTTTCATAACCCCTGCTGTTTTGCGCGGGAAGTTGCTAGTGACGTCAAGCGGGGTCAGCTCCATCTATTGACACATGCTAACTCAATGCAAACTGCAGACATATCGGAATATAATCGAGCAAATCGCTGCCAATATCTGTCGGATTTTCATTCTGTTTAATGATTATTAAACCTGAAGAGATGCCCGTTTCAGAAATGCATAGTGTGAAAAACATTTTCTTGTAAATCATGGCGAAATATTTACCTAAAAGATGGTGTCAATACGCGATTTTTGCGATATACCCACGCTCGTTTTTTTTATCGTTTTCCGTAAAAGCGCCTTCATAAAATAAAAATCCATGTATATATTTCTCATCTAGACAATTATGAAAATATAAATCTCATTTCTGTATCTTCAGCCGTTTTCTTGCAATGTTTAAAAGAAAACGTGTAGACTGGAGCTTACCTCACTTGACGTCACTAGCCAGTTTCCGCGCAAAACAGCAAGGGTTATGAAAGTGGTATATACGACATCATTATAAAAGCATCAAGTTTTGTCACTGCAATGTCAACAGTTTGCCAACGAGGCCTTTTAAATGTGTCTTGTAAAATGATTCCTCATCAGAGGCTGTTACTGAAATATCGTTGGAGCATGGAGGGCTAACATGAGAATGTAACGAGAAGTCTTCAATAACTATAAAATAAGGTTTGGTTCAAGGGCATATATACAAACGCATTATGAAGTTGATTCAGCAGTTGTAATTAGAGAAACACGTATACTTGAAAGTTATTAAAATTGTAATATAATGTCAATGATCAGGTTATCCATAACATATGTAATGGTACAAGTTCGATAATTGGAGCCTATATGACCTTTCACTATGGTTCAGATTTGACACCAGGACCTCATAGACCACCCCAGTTCATTGATAGTCTCAGTGTTAAAAAAACAACTGATTTCCGATTTATTAATGTCATAAAAGTTTCTTGTGATTGTTTTTTTAATATAGATTTGCTTTAATTTCTAATTAGTAACATGTCATGTTTGGTAACACAATATACCAACGTGATATTGGTATTCCAATGGGTACTAAACCGTGAACCCCCGTTTGGCAGATCTATATTTGTTTTACTATGTTTGTTTTACGCCTATATTCAGAACTTGATAGTCCAAATGGGGATTTGGAGGAAATCAACGATTGTGGAAATGAGACATCATATTTAGACGTATATCTGTATAATGATCAATAGGACTTTCTGTTAGGTCAACTAAACAACAAGAGAAATGGTTACAATGATTACAATGGTGACAATGTTAATTACAATGGTGGCAATGTTAATTACAATGGTGACAATGTTAATTACGATGGTGGCAATGTTAATTACAATGGTGACAATGTTAATTACAATGGTGGCAATGTTAAATACAATGGTGACAATGTTAATTACAATGGTGGCAATGTTAATTACAATGGTGGCAATGTTAATTACAATGGTGACAATGTTAATTACAATGGTGGCAATGTTAATTACAATGGTGACAATGTTAATTACAATGGTGACAATGTTAATTACAATGGTGACAATGTTAATTACAATGGTGACAATGTTAATTACAATGGTGGCAATGTTAATTACAATGGTGGCAATGTTAATTACAATGGTGACAATGTTAATTACAATGGTGACAATGTTAATTACAATGGTGACAATGTTAATTACAATGGTGACAATGTTAATTACAATGGTGACAATGTTAATTACAATGGTGGCAATGTTAATGATGTTAATTACAATGGTGGCAATGTTAATTACAATGGTGAGAATGTTAATTACAATGGTGACAATGTTAATTACAATGGTGACAATGTTAATTACAATGGTGACAATGTTAATTACAATGGTGACAATGTTAATTACAATGGTGGCAATGTTAATTACAATGGTGACAATGTTAATTACAATGGTGACAATGTTAATTATCTCTGGACAGTAATATATATGGTACATACAATATCTCGCCTAGTAGCATTTGCTAGATCCGGTGTACAATGTGACGATTTCAATCAACACCACATTTTTTTCATAACCTGATTCGACAAGACTTTTGGCGCCTCCACTCAAAGCTTATCAAATTTCTGATAAATATAACACTGATATAGCAAAGTAGGCTACGATAGCACTGTTCAAAATATTTGGCGCTATAACTTGTGTGTAATCCCACCCAACCCGGGTTTGGGGGTCATATAAACATCGTGTAATCCCACCCAACCCGGGTTTGGGGGTCATATAAACATCGTGTAACCCGGGGTTGGGGGTCATATAAACATCGCGTAACCCGGGGTTGGGGGTCATACAAACATCGTGTAACCCGGGGTTGGGGGTCATATAAACATCGTGTAATCCCACACAACCCGGGTTTGGGGGTCATATAAACATCGTGTAACCCGGGGTTGGGGGTCATATAAACATCGTGTAATCCCACACAACCCGGGTTTGGGGGTCATATAAACATCGTGTAGTCCCACACAACCCGGGTTTGGGGGTCATATAAACATCGTGTAATCCCACACAACCCGGGTTTGGGGGTCATATAAACATCGTGTAATCCCACACAACCCGGGTTTGGGGGTCATATAAACATCGTGTAACCCGGGGTTGGGGGTCATATAAACATCGTGTAATCCCACACAACCCGGGTTTGGGGGTCATATAAACATCGTGTAGTCCACACAACCCGGTTTGGGGGTCATATAAACATCGTGTAGTCCCACACAACCCGGGTTTGGGGGTCATATAAACATCGTTAACCTGGGGGGGGTCATATAAACATCGTGTAATCCCACACAACCCGGGTTTGGGGGTCATATAAACATCGTGTAACCCTTGGGTTTGGGGTCATATAAACATCGTGTAACCCGGGGTTGGGGTCATATAAACATCGTATAACCGGGGTTTGGGGTCATATAAACATCGTGTAATCCCACACAACCCGGGTTTGGGGGTCATATAAACATCGTGTAACCCGGGGTTGGGGGTCATATAAACATCGTGTAATCCCACACAACCCGGGTTTGGGGGTCATATAAACATCGTGTAGTCCCACACAACCCGGGTTTGGGGGTCATATAAACATCGTGTAGTCCCACACAACCCGGGTTTGGGGGTCATATAAACATCGTGTAAGTCCCACACAACCCGGGTTTGGGGGTCATATAAACATCGTGTAATCCCACACAACCCGGGTTTGGGGGTCATATAAACATCGTGTAGTCCCACACAACCCGGGTTTGGGGGTCATATAAACATCACGTGTAGTCCACACAACCCGGGTTTGGGGGTCATATAAACATCGTGTAATCACACAACCCCAGGTTTGGGGTCATATAAGCATCGTGTAGTCCCACACAACCCGGGTTTGGGGGTCATATAAGCGCATCGTGTAATCCCACACAACCCGGGTTTGGGGGTCATATAAACATCGTGTAATCCCACACAACCCGGGTTTTGGGGTCATATAAACATCGTGTAGTCCCACACAACCCGGGTTTGGGGGTCATATAAACATCGTGTAGTCCCACACAACCCGGGTTTGGGGGTCATATAAACATCGTGTAGTCCCACACAACCCGGGTTTGGGGGTCATATAAACATCGTGTAGTCCCACACAACCCGGGTTTGGGGGTCATATAAACATCGTGTAATCCCACACAACCCGGGTTTGGGGGTCATATAAACATCGTGTAGTCCCACACAACCCGGGTTTGGGGGTCATATAAACATCGTGTAACCCGGGGTTGGGGGTCATATAAACATCGTGTAATCCCACACAACCCGGGTTTGGGGGTCATATAAACATCGTGTAACCCGGGGTTGGGGGTCATATAAACATCGTGTAATCCCACACAACCCGGGTTTGGGGGTCATATAAACATCGTGTAGTCCCACACAACCCGGGTTTGGGGGTCATATAAACATCGTGTAGTCCCACACAACCCGGGTTTGGGGGTCATATAAACATCGTGTAGTCCCACACAACCCGGGTTTGGGGGTCATATAAACATCGTGTAGTCCCACACAACCCGGGTTTGGGGGTCATATAAACATCGTGTAGTCCTAACTATCGTATGCACGGTGTTCATATGAGCAGTCAGAATCAAAGCGTAGTTGAGTTGCCTATTTGGAGTTTGGTGTTACTATTGTTTAATGAAATATGGAGGGGAAGTCTTTATGGACGATAACTGACTACTGAATGTCTGATCTAACGCTAATATCCAACAAAAACATAAACGTCATATTGGATCATATTGGATCATATTGGATCATATTTTTCGGGTGTTAACATTTGAAAGCTTTCAGCTACCATCTTCAATCTATTTGCGTATTGCTCCGTTCTCGTGAAAATCTCATATAGACCATGCAAAGCAGAGTAAATACAACATTACTCGATTCTCGATTGATGAGCAAAAGAAATTCAGAGTTTAGTGCGGAAGGCATGGAAGACCATGTTCAATACTGACTTTTCTTCCCTGACTACGTTAACTTGACCCATTGTGCTCTCGCTCTTAGCAGGTCAACGAAGGTGATATTTTGAAGAAACGTTTTCGAATCTTGCTTAATGTTCAATCTGAAGTAGATAGACTCGGGGAGGGTGATGAAATATAATTAATCTCTAAACAGATACGGCTCATGTGAGACTCTGGCTATCTGGTTGAACCCTTACAGTATAGGACTGACTCATGGGTGACACTGGCTGTATCATTGAACCCTTAGAGTATAGGACTGAACCATGTGAGGCTCTGGCTATCTGGTTGAACCCTTGCAGTATAGGACTGACTCATGGGAGACAGTGGCTGTATCATTGAACCCTTGCAGTACATGACTGACTCATGTGAGACACTGGTTATCTCAATGAACCCTTAGAGTATAGAACTGACTCATGTGAGACACTGGCTGTATCATTGAACCCTTACAGTATAGGACTGACTCATGTGAGACACGGCTATGTCGTTGAACCCTTACAGTATAGGACTGACTCATGTGAGACTGGCTCTCTCAATGAATCCATACAGTGAAGGACTGACTCATGTGAGACACGGCTATGTCGTTGAACCCTTACAGTATAGCACTGACTCATGTGAGTCTCTTGCTGTCTCAATGAACCCATACAGGGAAGGACTGACTCGTGTGAGACACTGGTTATCTCATTGAACCCTTACACTATATGACTGACTCATGTGAAACACTGGCTGTCTCAATGAACCCATACATTGAAGGACTGACTCGTGTGAGACATTGGCTAGCTCGTTGAACTCTTACAGTATAGGGCTGACTCATGTGAGACTCTGGCTGCCTCATTGAACCCTTACAGTATAGGACTGAAACATGTGAGACACTGGCTGTCTCATTGAACCATTACAGTATAGGACTGACTCATGTTAGACTCTGGCTATCTCAATGAACACATACAGTATAGGACTGACTCGTGTGAGACTCTGGCTGTCTCAATGAACCATTACAGTATAGGACTGACTCATGTGAGACTCCGGCTGTCTCAATCATCCATTACAGTATAGGACTGACTCATGTGAGACTCTGGCTATCTCAATGAACCATTACAGTATAGGACTCACTCATGTGAGACTCTGGCTGTCTCAATGAACCCATACATTGACGGACTGACTCGTGTGAGACATTGGCTAGCTCGTTGAACTCTTACAGTATAGGACTGACTCATGTGAGACTCTGGCTGCCTCATTGAACCCTTACAGTATAGGACTGAATCATGTGGGCCTCTGGTTATCTCATTAGGCCCTTACAGTATATGACTGACTCATGTGAGATACTGGCTGTCTCATTGAACCATTACAGTATAGGACTGACTCATGTTAGACTCTGGCTATCTCAATGAACACATACAGTATAGGACTGACTCGTGTGAGACTCTGGCTGTCTCAATGAACCATTACAGTATAGGACTGACTCATGTGAGACTCCGGCTGTCTCAATCATCCATTACAGTATAGGACTGACTCATGTGAGACTCTGGCTATCTCAATGAACCATTACAGTATAGGACTCACTCATGTGAGACTCTGGCTGTCTCAATGCACCCATACATTGAAGGACTGACTCGTGTGAGACATTGGCTAGCTCGTTGAACTCTTACAGTATAGGACTGACTCATGTGAGACTCTGGCTGCCTCATTGAACCCTTACAGTATAGGACTGAATCATGTGGGCCTCTGGTTATCTCATTAGGCCCTTACAGTATATGACTGACTCATGTGAGACACTGGCTGTCTCATTGAACCATTACAGTATAGGACTGACTCATGTTAGACTCTGGCTATCTCAATGAACCCATACAGTATAGGACTGACTCGTGTGAGACTCTGGCTGTCTCAATGAACCATTACAGTATAGGACTGACTCATGTTAGACTCAGGCTATCTCAATGAACCCATACAGTATAGGACTGACTCGTGTGAGACTCTGGCTGTCTCAATGAACCATTACAGTATAGGATTGACTCATGTGAGACTCTGGTTGTCTCAATGAACCCATACAGATTAGGACTGACTCGTGTGAGACTCCGGCTATCTCAATCATCCATTACAGTATAGGACTGACTCATGTGAGACTCCGGCTATCTCAATCATCCATTACAGTATAGGACTGACTCGTGTTAGACTCTGGCTGTCTCACTGAACCCTTACAGTATAGGACTGACTCATGTGAGACTCCGGCTATCTCAATCATCCATTACAGTATAGGACTGACTCGTGTTAGACTCTGGCTGTCTCAATGAACCATTACAGTATAGGACTGACTCATGTGAGACTCCGGCTATCTCAATCAACCATTACAGTATAGGACTGACTCATGTGAGACTCCGGCTATCTCAATCATCCATTACAGTATAGGACTGACTCATGTGAGACTCTGGCTATCTCAATCATCCATTACAGTATAGGACTGACTCATGTGAGACTCCGGCTATCTCAATCATCCATTACAGTATAGGACTGACTCATGTGAGACTCTGGCTGTCTCATTGAACCATTACAGTATAGGACTGCCTCATGTGAGACTCCGGCTATCTCAATGAAGCCATACAGTATAGGACTGACTCATGTGAGACTCTGGCTGTCTCAATGAACCATTACAGTATAGGACTGACTCATGTGAGACTCCGGCTATCTCAATCATCCATTACAGTATAGGACTGACTCATGTGAGACTCTGGCTATCTCAATGAACCATTAAAGTATAGGACTGACTCATGTGAGATTCTGGCTGTCTCAATGAACCCATACAGATTAGGACTGACTCGTGTTAGACTCTGGCTGTCTCAATGAACCCATACAGTATAGGACTGACTCGTGTGAGACTCTGGCTGTCTCAATGAACCCATACAGTATAGGACTGACTCATGTGAGACTCCGGCTATCTCAATCATCCATTACAGTATAGGACTGACTCATGTGAGACTCTGGCTGTCTCATTGAACCATTACAGTATAGGACTGACTCATGTTAGACTCTGGCTGTCTCAATGAACCCATACAGATTAGGATTGACTCATGTGAGACTCCGGTTATCTCAACCATCCATTACAGTATAGGACTGGCTCATGTGAGACTCTGGCTATCTCACTGAACCCTTACAGTTTAGGACTGACTCATGTGAGACTCTGGCTGTCTCATTGAACCATTACAGTATAGGACTGACTCATGTTAGACTCTGGCTGTCTCAATGAACCCATACAGTATAGGACTGACTCGTGTGAGACTCTGGCTGTCTCAATGAACCATTACAGTATAGGACTGACTCATGTGAGACTCTGGCTGTCTCAATGAACCATTACAGTATAGGACTGACTCATGTTAGACTCTGGCTGTCTCAATGAACCCATACAGTATAGGACTGACTCGTGTGAGACTCTGGCTGTCTCATTGAACCATTACAGTATAGGACTGACTCATGTTAGACTCTGGCTATCTCAATGAACCATTACAGTATAGGACTGACTCATGTGAGACTCTGGCTGTCTCAATGAACCCATACAGTATAGGACTGACTCATGTTAGACTCTGGCTGTCTCAATGAACCATTACAGTATAGAACTGACTCATGTGAGACTCTGGCTGTCCCAATGAACCATTACAGTATAGGACTGACTTGTGTGAGACTCTGGCTGTCTCAATGAACCATTACAGTATAGAACTGACTCATGTGAGACTCTGGCTGTCCCAATGAACCCATACAGATTAGGACTGACTCATGTGAGACTCCGGTTATCTCAACCATCCATTACAGTATAGGACTGACTCATGTGAGACTCTGGCTATCTCACTGAACCCTTACAGTTTAGGACTCGCTCAAAAGTTTGATATGGTTATCACGAAGTCCAGATTGATGGCAACCATTTTGGATTTTTTTTATCTCGTCGATAACTCTGGAACAACTTCATCGGTCGTCTTGGATCTATGGGTGAACGAGTCTCAGTATAGCTTAAGTGAACCGCTTAAATTAGCTTAAATTAATTGATACGATAGGCGCAAAATCAAACTATCTTAACACAGCAGGTCTTTGTACTCCCACAATTAGTAGAGGTTCATTCTCATAGAGTTAGACTTTCACGTAAAACGGAGGGGATAATTTGGGGAGGGGGTATAGAAATGATTAAAGTGCAATTTTGTTTTTTCCAAAAGCCCATAATGTCATCATATCTTGAAAATGCCGCAGGGATCCTTTATAAAACTCGTTCCGTTCCAAGCATCGTGCGATGATGCATATTTCAAGAAATTAATATCAATCTCGATAAGTTCGTCTGCCATTCCGCCGGAGGACAAGTTATTTCCCGTCACGCATGCGTGCAATCCACTGTTGGACCTATGCTTCGCATGTCAGAGAAAATGTATAACACCTCATTTCAATGGGATTGCCTAGAAAACATGTGCTAGAGAAAGTGATTATATAAATATCTTACACTTCATAAATGGATTGATAGGCTGACGAGATCCCAGGGCCCATCCAGTTCATGTCTATATCAGTCTTGTGGGGATTCACATAAATGTGAGGCTTGTAAAATTAATGATACGATTGTTAAATTAGGAGAGTCTCAGAGGAATTCAGCAAGCGATAGGTGGTAGATTCTCTACGAGATAATATCCACTGGAATAAATTTCAAGTCAGAAAGACGCCCCGAGCCATGGATATTCGGCGGAGAGTCGGTAAAATATTTAGTTTTCCATCGTTGTTACCACACACTCATTAGTCAAAGCAAACCATCACGGCAGCCATCTGCTAAAAATCATATACGGCTTCGGGCAACGCCACCTTGTGTTTGGCATAACGTATATTCCCGCGAGATCTGAACGTATCACGGTGCCTCCCGTCTGATAATTCACCAAAACGACAAGAAAACATATTACTACATTTGACATAAAACAAGGCATGGAAAGAACTGTCTATATTCATATGTTGAAATATAAAAAAAAATTAATGCAAGTAATGCATCAACAAAAATATCCAAAGGATAGAAATATACTGTCGACTGTGACAAAATTTATGGTTTACGGTTGCTGACGTGTAGAATATTCTTGCAGTATTATTATATAGTGCCATGGGTCTTATGTGATTCAGCAATATGCTATTGTCATATGTTATATTAAATGTTCATGAATTAGCTGTAATTTTTTATACTTCATATAGCCCATACCATCCAGGAAGTCATTCGCATTCAAGATATTATACTATTTGGTTGACCAAATTACGAAAGATGATCGGCTTCCTTAGATCACTGTTCCTCGATCCAGCAACAATCATCTCACCCCTCCACCACCAGGTTTAACCCTGAGGAGACGGGAGGGTCTTTCCGTCCCCCACGTTTTGAGCTGACTGTACGTTGATTGCTTTCTCGCGATGAAACATAGAAATTATGTAAATACTATTGGTATATCACATTTTCAAGCGCCAGCTACAATTTGTCTCTCAAGACATGTTTATAAGTATAAAAGTGGTTCAATAAGTATTAAAAGAAACCTCTGAAAATGCTCCAGTTCACGGCAAATGGATTCTAGAATTCAAAACTTTTTTCGGAGCCTGACTGCTGACGCGCAGTTGGCGCGAATTGCAATGGTGGTAATTGGGGACATTCCACCCACACATGTCAAGTCATCTTCCTACGCCACTGATTATGCAACACAATTATCAGAAAGCTGTACTTGCTGTGTAAGTTAAGAGACACTGGTCCTTTAGATAATTAAAACATGTTATAAAGAGATTCACCTCAAACACAGAGATATTTAAAGAACTACATTGGATTTAACTTAAACAAAGAATAAACTTCCATAAAATTGTTCTTATGTTCAAAGTTGGTCACGGATTAGCTCCCGAGCATCTTACGTGTTTGTTCCAAAAGATTCCCATAAGAACAAGTACAGATGGGCGTGGTAATTTAGTTTTGCCATGCCTGCCTTGTGAATTGTTTAAGTAATAGTTTCCAATATTCAGTTGTCAATATATTTCGGACAATTCGTGAATAGCCAAATGTCGTGGTTCTTGCTTTGTTCGGCAGCCTATCTGCATTGTAACTCGTGTAGTGTTCCAATGCATATGTGTTATCATTCATCTAGACAAAATTCAGGGAAGGTCA
Source organism: Hanleya hanleyi (assembly GCA_036873755.1). Classification (NCBI taxonomy): domain Eukaryota; kingdom Metazoa; phylum Mollusca; class Polyplacophora; order Lepidopleurida; family Hanleyidae; genus Hanleya; species Hanleya hanleyi. Next base: position 12,156 of record JAVTVY010016116.1, on the reverse strand, counting down.
TAGTGAATTAAAAACGAATTTTAATCTCAGGATTACGTGGCAATACTTAACTTTTCAAAGGAGATGGTACGATAAGGCGGGATTTTGGCCTATAAGTGGTGCGGTTGAAATCGAAAAAATAAAATGAAAATGTGCAAACAGATTTGCCAGCAATAAAGATATAATGCCACCGCACTTGACCAGGTTAAATGGCGTTTTGGTCCAAGGGGTCCTTCGTGTCTAAATGTGTGTTTAATAGACTCGATTTACACCTTTTTTTTACGAAATAGCACATGCTGCGGATTTCAATTTCATCTCATAACTGTAGTCATAACGCAATCGAGCTAGAACTTTCACATACTGTGTAAATGTATGTTCTCTTGCCGTTACCTTAAACACAAATATTTTCAGGACATTTTTTTTCCGATTTCAACCGCACCACGTATAGGCCAAAATCCCGCCTTATCGTACCATCTCCTTTGAAAACTTTGTGTGGGCACATTGAGGCTGTTGACAGTTCCCCGGTAAGTTGAATTTCCTCGTCGTGGTACTGTGGTATGCTTGTCCACTAAACAGGATAAACTCACATTATGCTACTAACGCCTGGTTCATGTAATGTCCAATTTCTCACACTATAAATAGTCTTCTGCGGGGTTCAAATCTTTGGGTTTAGAAGCCTGCGGTCTGGCTTAAAAATGTTTCAGAAAGGATGTGTGATGGTTACCCGATAAGTTTCATATCATGCGAAATGATGCTTATCAATTGCTCTAAACTGGCTTTATTCAAGTTTGAAAACGGTCGAATAGGCTCTTTCGACAGTTCAGAGACATTTTCTAGAGGGATTCCCTTTTATATATAAAATATGACACCTCAAACCAAAAGAATTTGTGTGTATTTATTATTACAATGCTTAGTGCTACAAATGGTTGAAATATCATTCTGGTTGAGGTGTCATATTTCATTCAAATTAAAACTTGTGCAAATAATCCGCGAGTATTCTACCAGTGACGTTTTGTCGCTTTCGAAAGCAGCATGGCGACCAGTTTGTTGAGCTATGAGTTCGAGTCATATTTTGGATCAAAATTTTTGTCTTCTTGTTTATTTTTATTGATTTGCTTAATCTTATCAGATTTGGATTTATTTATGTTACGTGAAACAATCTTCAGTGATATTCAGTTAATAAAATATATATAACTGTGTATACACATTACTGCATTTTCTGCTACAACTCGACCTTTATTGTAATGCACTCATGACCTGGGTTATGTTTATGGATCATCAATAGGTAGAAAAATGAGGGAAAGTGTATTTCTCTGAACCGTTCTCGTTATATATATATATATAGGGATATATAACTCTCGCTACGGACAGTAATGTACCATTAACAAGTCGAAGTAGGAGTGTTGTCACAAGAATACGCGTTCAGGCCAGACCAGAAAAATATTTGGTTCACAGTCACAGTGGGTAAACGGAGGAGTGAATTTGAAGTCAACAATGAGGGAGTATTATGCCCTTGGTATAGGCTTTCGTAGGGGAGTGTGGCTTTCAGACAGAGGAAGCAAATGCAGCCAGATTGGTCACTAAATCAGATGGGCAGTCGAGACCGCCAATGGACGAGTGAAAAGATGAGATCTGCGCTCTCAGTACCGGTAGATGTATTGATGTGTTCTCGGTCTCTTATTTTGTATCTAAGTGAATGTCAAACTTAGCAGCGTGGTGTGTATAGAATACGTATCAGGACAGATATTTTACGTCAACATAGATTTACTACATTGCAATTATGTATCTCGTTCAAAGAAGTTACTTTTGAAACAGAAATATCATTCTATTCTGTATGAATTCCCATATTCGCACATTATTTAACTAAAAGAGGATTGAGAATTAATGTAAGATACATTGAGGAATAATTATTCGTTATTAATATTTGAAACTGGGGGGAAAATGACATTTGGACCGAGACAAATAATTCTGTATGACTGGCCTACAAAACGTACTGTCGAGGATACCTGTTTATTCAATAACAGAACTTACCAAATAGCACAAGTCGGCTGTGCATTTCACGTCATAACGGGCAGTTGTCCCGGTCAGGACAATAGATATACACACCCGAGTGTCCGCGGGAGTTATTCTCGGGTAACCATCACACATCCTTTCTAGAACGAGCTGTGAAATTATGATATAATTTATGATATGTAGGCGTCGAACTTACTGTCTGGTTTCTTATTATACTTTCCTGGGGGGAAAAGGAGTCAATTTCTCTAAGATATAAAGATTAAGCCTGTTAAACAATTTCCAGATGAAATATTTTAGATTTGTGCTTTTAATTTTGAATAACAAATAACTTTTGTGGTTAATCGTTAACATGGTGTATTTGGCCAGCCTGCAGAAGGCATTTGATCTGACCAGCCTCCAGAGTTAATTCTTCCGTATCCATCGAGGTTTGAAGTCCTGCTAACGAGCTAAAATACAAACGTCTAGTTCGTCATTCAGTATTCTGCCGTCCTCCGTTGAAGAATTTCAGTGTCCATCATCCACAGCATTAGTAAACTAAGAAAACAATCATATAAGATACACAAACACAGACAAGTTTCCTGCAAGAGCGAAGCTGTCAAGTTTTCAATGATGCCGACAAGACATTATGATGTTTCAAATATATGAAATCCTATTCAGTATTTTTAATCCATATGCTTTTCGTTGGAAAGTCGATATCCAGAGAATGATGTAGATCGGTCACGATTTGATTGAGACTGTTCATATGAACACTTGAGGTGCATGGATTCATATAGCCCCTGGCCCCCGGTTAAGTGGAATTATTCACATCTCGAAACGTAACGCCATAGATCTTACACGATACGTTCGTATTTTGTTATCAGCATGCGATATGTATCCGAGAAACTTTGAGTGGAGGCGCTTGGTGTTCCATAAGTTTCTGCAATAATGTTATCTGACGTTGATTAAACCCGTCACATTTCACACAGGATCTAGCAAATGCTACAAGACGAGATATGTGTACGCTATATGCATATCCCAGTGGAATATTACTCTCTAGACAGCGATACTTTACGATACTTTACGATAGTTTACGATACTTTACCATGTCGAAATTGTAATCATCTATCATGTCGCTTAGTCGACGAGAGATAACGCCCGCTTCATTTTATAGAGATACAGGTCTAAATATATCGTGCCGTTAGGGCTATCTGTAGTTTCCTTCAAATCCAGTGAAGGTGGATAATATATCCTTCACTGTGTCATCTGTATAGCGATTATCCTCTGCGAAAAGATCGTCTTTATAGCGCATGGTAAATGAGAAGGAACGAGCTTTGAAATGATCGGTTTTTGAAAACATCTGCAGATTCATAAGAGAGCAGATAACCATCTGGCAGCGCATGGTCAAGATTAGTTGAGATTTTAAATCTATATTCTATGGCGAGCGGAATACGTAAAGTACCATTTAATAAGAGGAAGTGTATATGAATTTTAACATTGACAGTAAACTTACCGTGGAGCTGATCTGGTCAAGAGGTCAGGTTTCCTGATCCGGAGTTCAAATCCTTCTATATTCTAATCTGTTCTGCTGTAGATAGTGTACCTCACATATCTGATCCTACAACAACTTAAACTTACTTGAATTTACTTTAACGAATCAGGTGAGCGCCTTGTCTTGGCTGGATATAACAACAAATCATAAACAATTCACAGTTTAAGTGTTATTTCCATGTCAGGTCAAGAGTTTTATTTTCTGTATGCTATAAAATTTAACATCTCGACTCCAGACGGTAACAATGTTACAGGAAGGTTTGCTCTAACCATAGAAATGTACTCTTCTGGAGAAGAATGAATCTCGTGTATTCATCCGTATTCTACCATCGTCGTTTGGCTCATGATTCCTGATAAATTCTAGAGCAACGCTAGATCTTCGTGGTCCATCTTAAATATAGTTATGCAAAATTCCTCTCCCTCATGAATGAAGGGGGTGGGGGGAGAAATTTGGCTTAATATCAAACTCAAGGTTGTTTCACTCATATGGTGACAGTCAGTTTGGTTGGTGGAGGAAGCCGAAGTGCCCGGAGATAACCATCGCCCATCGGCAAGTAACTGACAAACTTCCACACATGGACTGAAATGTGTGGACGTATCGTGTTTGAGATTTTTTTAATGAGTAGCAGCAGTACCAGCGTGCACGTATTAGATATTAGGTTTGTTATGCTGGCGGTGGTGAGTTATCAGTGGCCATGAGATGGGAAGATGAAGAATTCCTCTCCCTCATGAATTAAGACGTAACAAGCTTTAACAGATCGAATTACCTGTAAAAAGTTTGCATTGGCGAGCTTTAAGCCAGGATTATGTAATCAACGACGAAAACATGACAGAGGCGAAGAAGTGTATGAGTATTCCACTGAAACCTAACGGTGATTCTAAACATTTGAATTGTACTATTTTGACTTCAACTTTCGGAAAATACTTGAAATGTCCACCAGAGTTATACCGCAATCAGGTCATAGAAACGAGGCACAGCTTAACAACGACGAGTTGGCGGGCTGCTGAGGACGTCTTGTGACTGAGATTTCTTTGCTAAGTAGCAGCAGTGCCAGCGTACACGTATTAGATAAACGGTCTTATTATGTTGGCGGTGTTGAGTTACCAGTGACCATGGGATGGAAAGATGATGTAAATCCTCAGAGGTCGATCCACGACACAAAGGCAGTGTCGACAGAACACTAACCCTAACCCTAACCCCCGTCAAATCATCTATGCCAATTCCACGTGCTGATGATGAACACATTATAGTTACGTCTTCAGCTGATCCTTGCATTTGTGGCAGCGGTATGATAACAACTACGCAGCCCCTCGATATGGGGAACCACGCAGAAACTTCAAAACCTGCTGGATATGAGAAGCCAGAGGAATTACAACGCATATAAGGGAAGTGGGAAGAGGTGCCGAAATACTGACAGTCACATGACTTCACAGTATAGTCTTCTGGTTAACCTATTCTAAAGCACACTATTCTAAAGTACTTCAAGATCCTCATGGTGCTCATATGAACAGCCACAATCAAAGCGTGACTGACATACATCATTCTCTAGATGACGACTTTACAACGATTATTATGGATTAAGAATACTGATCAGCGATACGGATTTTATATTTTTGGAACATCATGATGTCTTGTCGGCATCATTGAAAACTGTTGACCGCTTCTCTCTTGCAGGAAACTAGCCTATGTTTATGTATACTATGATTGTCTTTTTAAATTTGGTGCTAATACTGTTATATGGAATATGGAATAGGTCTTTGAATTATGGACGCGGATATTCGTTAATGCACGACGGCTGAATCATGAATGACGGACTTGTAATACATACCAAGAATCTAACGATTCGTGATATGTGTTGTATCTCAGGTACGCTTTTATTGTACCCGTTCATGTGGCAACTTGGATGAACTGATCTGACCTACAACAACAGGGATTGATGGATCTAGATTGTTGGAACAGTGAATGCCCCTAGGAGCTGCGGTAATGAAACATAATTTATTTCGTCATTTGGTGCTGACTTTGTACATCTTACAATTTAGATATGACAAGTTGCCGAAATGTTAAACTGGAGTTGATCAGTAACGCTTGGTAAAAGGTAAAATGTAATTGGAGGAGACACATAGAAAAGGCGCTGAATAAAAACGGAATGATCCATCGAAGAAGTTATGCATTTACCCTTAGAACTAGAGAAAGGTTATGATGGAAATGGTCTACCGCCATTTAAGTTAAGCAGTTATGCTAAAAGACTGAGTGGTACATTCTCGGAGTCATGCAACATAGAAATAAGAAAGCGTCCAATGAAATAATTAATGCCATTGCCAAAGGAAATATTGTTATAGAAAGCATTTCTAAGTTATACAGATGTTACAGATTACATGCACTGCTCACTGAATACATGGCATTTCTTGGTTTAACAGATACAGTGTTTCACAGTTTAAATGTTCATTCAGTCTCCATAGTATTTCCTGGTTTAACAGATATAGTACAATGCAAATTCCTACCGACTCCATACCGTTTTCCGAGCTGAAGTTAAGCAGTTATACTGAGATATTAAAACATCGTTCATCGCCAGAGTTACGCGATTACGCTGGGAAAAGGAGAACGTCTCCTTTACCATAGTTACGTAGTTATGCTGAGAAATTTAGAGGTATACAGATGGAGTTACTCCGGGGGAAAAGAAAGAGTCTGATGTAGTTATACGTATGTCACTTCCATGGTCAACATCTGCATTGATTATTTCCGGGATAAGTGACACAATGTGTTTTATTTTGCTTGTAGTAACGTTCGTCCATGTAAATGCTGGGAACGAGTATTGGTTAACAAAGTGGTGTACAGTTGTTTTGCTTTTATTTATGGTCCCACGAAAGTAGGATTGCCGTAAATCTTGTCAATCTCCATGCTCAGGTCTTCAAGTGACTTATATAGAGGTTAATGCCTGGCGCATGTTAACATTTGTTTCCGGAAATATCCGACAGCCGAGTAAGTAGTCAAAAGATATGTTTTGCATGATTTATGATGGGTATAGAGCGAGTATCTCAAAGTGATCTCTAACATCAGCCTTAGCGGTGAATTCTGCAGTAAACCGTTTTTGATAGTACAAGGCATCAGTAGTAATTATGGTCGTGTAGAATGACAACTCGACGTGAGATGGCGACAAGACGATGGTGTCTTATCAGTCCATATATCGTGTAGACTGGCTCATCTATAATGTAGACAGATAACTGATATCACAATACTCATCTATAATGCAGACAGATAACTGATATTATCACAATAGTTGCCGTCCAAATTTGTTTCTTCTCCCAGCATATAATTAGTATATATGGATACATTTATATTATTTGATCCAGGCAACAGATAAAACATGGAAGTGGTATAAAAATATATAACCAAACAAGATGATTTTTATCAAAACTATTTTCTTCTGTGTTTCAGCGAAGGAGACGGTAGGAGGATATGGGAATGTATGTTTGTTTGTTACACAGGAGCTCGTTCCCGTTGTTAATTGATTACTTATCTTGATTGGAGGGGGAGGGGGTTCGTGGCCAGGACCTCGACCTCCACCCTCCTACAAATCAACATCATTAACCAATTAAAAACGGTAATGAGTCCCTGTGGTTTGTTTGTGAAGAATGGCGATGAGGGTTAAACTGTAAGAATGAAATTATAGTTTTTCGATTTGATAATATAGTTCCTGACACGTGTGTGTGCCATTGATCCAGAATGACGTTAGTTTCCCCATCAGAGCTCTCTGAGGAGTACGAACAGCCATTCTGCAATGGCGCCTTCCACATTAGCCATAGATGGCTGAACCTTTGCTGGCTTGCCCCAAGGCCAGATTGGTTCGTATAAAAACCTGATCCTCTCCGATCTCTCCCGCTGGCGGAGACACGGAGCGCAACCACTGAAACATTTATAACTGTATGTATATGACTGTCATATTACCACGTCTGTTTGTAATTGTTTGTCGACAGAGGCGATTAGCTTACTATAGAGGGAATGTTTTACATAGATACAAGCATGAAAACAAAGCGGCCATCGCTTGTCCAACCTACATGCTCCTTAAATGGGTATATCGGACTTTCATCGAATACAACTGTCAGCAAAGATAAAAGGACACTGTGTATACCTCAAGGCAATGATATCAATAGGCAAACTATATGCTTATAAAACTCCTGCACTGTATCACAAGATCACATGTATCACATGTATCACTGTATCACAAGATCACATGTATCACATGTATCACTGTATCACAAGAACATGTAACTATATTCCCATGGTAATTTGACCTGAACCTTTCCTTCAGTCTTCATCATTAACCTTTCCTTCAGTCTTCATCATTAACCTTTCCTTCAGTCTTCATCATTTCTCCTATTTGTCTGGCCAGGCTTTGGTTGTGAATGGTCATTGATCTGACAAGGCTTTGTGAATGCCCATTGATCTGACAGTATTTGACCTTTCGCATCAAGTTCTTCTGTAGACATTTTGAGTTTTTCAATATCCACATGCATTCAATGATCGAGTTTTTAGAAATAGGGGCACAATACCTTTTCCAACATGCTTTCACCTCCAGGATTGAAAGAAGCTTGGTAGAACCAGCTATGAATCTGGCTTTGTATGGTGATTTATGCATTTTGGAAGTAAAATACACTTTCGGTATATCGTTATGTGTAGCTGTAAGACAAATACCTCTTTCCTTTAGAAAAGTTTTGTGATTTTAAAGTTATAGGTGTAAACGTGATGTTCCATCGAGATTATCTGTGTTTTCATTAAAATTTGACAATAGAAACGGCATGATGTCTTTCCTGCATCATCGGAAACTGCTGACCGCTCTAGGACTCTCTCACACGAAACTAGGTTATGTTTATATGTTTTATTCATTTCATGTCTTCCTTGATGTTGGTAATAATGGATTTGACGTTCTTATGTAAACAACAAAATACATTATTGGAGAGATGTTCTTAGGTTTTGCATCATATAAGTATGGCTTGATTTTGGTTCTTCAAAATTAATGAAATGCTATGAAGACTTTAGCTGTACAATGACTGTAGGACGTGGACTAATGGTGATGTCACTCAGTGTCAGAGGATAGTAGCGACAATGTAGTCAGACCTGCACTTGGATTCTAGGACGCTGTCTTTGACGATTACAAGCGTCTAGTCCGTCATTCATAATCCAGCCGTCGTCCATTAGAGAATATCCGCGTCCATAATCCAAAGACCTATTCCATTTTCCATATAACAATATTAGCATCAAATTCAAAAAGACAATCATAGTATACATAAACATAGGCTTGTTTCCTGCAGGAGAGAAGCGGTCAACAGTTTTCAATGATGCCGGCAAGACATCATGATGTTCCAAAAATATCAAATCCGTATCGCTGATCAGTATTCTTAATCCATAATTCGTTGTAAAGTCGTCATCTGAAGAATGATGTATCTCAGCCACGCTTTGATTGTGCCTGTTCATATGATTGCCATGAGGATCTTGAAGTACATGGGTTCATACGGCCCCTAGCCCCGGGGTAAGCGGAATTAGACACAAGTTACGAAACGTAGCGCCATAGATCTTGCACGCTACGTTCGTATTTTGCTATCAGCATGCGATATGTATCGCCAAATTTGAGAAACTTTGAGTGTAGGCGGTTGGTGGAATAGCCCTGTTTTTAAGTTTCTGCACCAATGTTTTGTGACGTTGATTAAAATCGTCACATTTAACACAGGATCTAGCAAATGCTAGTAAGCGAGATATGTATACGCCATATGCAGGTCCCACTGGAATATTACTGTCCAGAAAGGGATAGTTTACGATGTCGAAATTGTAATCATCTCTTTTGTCATAAAGTCGACGAGAGAGAATGCCCGCTTCATTTTTTATAGAGATAGAGATCTAAATATGATGTGCCTGTAGGGCTATCTGTAGTTTCCTTCAAATCCAGTGAAGGTGGATATATATCCTTCACTGCGTCATTTATATAGCGATTATCCACAGCGAGAAGATCGTCTATATAGCGTTTGGTGAATGAGAAGGAACGGGCTTTGAATGGATCGGTTTTTGAAAGCGCCTGCATATAGTCATATTCATAAGAGAACAGATACAGGTCAGCCAACAGGGGTGCACAATTAGTACCCATTGGAATACCTATATGCTGTTGATATATTGTGTTGCCAAATTTCACTTAGATATTTTTAATGAGAAATTCAAGCAACTCTATAAACAAAGAAACATCCCATGAATGATATCTCTTGTATGTAGTCGAGCTAAAGAATGCTTTATGGCTTCCGACATTAATATATCTACGATCAGTTTTCTTGAACACAGATACTATTAATGAACTTATACGGTCAATAAGGTCCTGATGAGGGATTGTAGTATAGAGAGTCGAGAAATCCCATGTGGATACATGCCTGTACGGTATGTGACCTTTAGCATCAAGTTCTTCCGTAAGACATTTTGAGTTTTTCAATATCCACATACATTCAACGCCAGAGTTCTTAAAAATAATGGCGCAATACCTTTCCCAAAATGCTTTTACCTCCTGAAGGGCCCTCGTCAATAGGGTTGAAAGAAGCTTGGTGGTGCAGCTTCTAGAACCAGCTATGCATCTAGCTTTGTATGGTGATTTATGCATTTTGGGAGTCCAGTATAGTTTTGGTATGTCGTTACGATTGGTTGGAAGACAAATACCTCTTTCCCTGAGAAACTTTTTGTGATTGTGATTGTCTCTGGCACTCAGTGCCAGAGAAGAGTAGTGACAATGTAGTCAGACCTGCACACAGATTGTAGAACGTTGAACAATGGTGATGCCATTCACTGCCAGAGAAGAGTAGTGACAATGTAGTCAGACCTGCACACAGATTGTAGGACGTTGAACAATGGTGATGTCACTCAGTGCCAGAGAGGAGTAGTGCCAATGTAGTCAGACCTGCACACAGATTGTAGGGCGTTGAACAATGGTGATGCCACTCACTGCCAGAGAAGAGTAGTGACAATGTAGTCAGACCTGCACAGTGATTGTAGGACGTTGAACAATGGTGATGTCACTCAGTGCCAGAGAAGAGTGGTGACAATGTAGTCAGATCTGCACACAGATTGTAGGACGTTGAACAATGGTGATGCCACTAACTGCCAGAGAAGAGTAGTGACAATGTAGTCAGACCTGCACAGTGATAGTGATTGTAGGACGTTGAACAATGGTTATGTCACTCACTGCCAGAGAAGAGTAGTGGCAATGTAGTCAGACATGCACAGTGATTGTAGGACGTCGAACAATGGTGATGTCACTCACTGCCAGAGAAGAGTAGTGACAATGTAGTCAGAACTGCACAGTGATTGTAGGACGGTCACTAATGACGATGTCACTCAGTACCAGAGAATAGTAGCGACAATTTACTCAGATCTGCACATTGATTGTAGGACGGTCACTAATGACGATGTCACTCAGTACCAGAGAATAATAGCGACAATGTACTCAGATCTGCACAGTGATTGTAGGACGGTCACTAATGACGATGTCACTCAGTACCAGAGAATAGTAGCGACAATGTACTCAGATCTGAATAATGATTGTAGGACGGTCACTAATGACGATGTCAGTCGGTACCAGAGAATAGTAGTGACAATATAGTCAGATCTGCACAGTGATTGTAGGACGGTCACTATAATGACGATGTCACTCAGTACCAGATAATAGTACCGGTAGGGATAATATAGTCAGATCTGTACATTGATTGTAGGACGGTCACTAATGACGTTGTCACTCAGTATCATAGAATAGTAGTGACAATGTACTCAGATCTGAACATTGATTGTAGGACGGTCACTAATGACGATGCCCCTCAGTACCAGAGAATAATAGCGGCAATGTCCTCAGATCTGCACAGTGATTGTAGGATATTGACTAATGACGATGTCTCTCGGTTAAAGAGAAGAGTGGCGACAATGTAGTCAGATTTGCACATTAACTGTAGGACCGTGAGTAATGACGATGCCACTCAGTAGCAGAGGATAGCAGCGACAATGTATTCAGAACGGAGTTAACACTGATCAGCCTAGTCAGTACAGCACCCGGTCACCCATCCAAGTAGAGTTTTCCCGAATGTAGTCAGACTGAGTCATTTGCACTTGCAATTTCTTCTCTGTTAGTTTGAGTATTTCTGGGGTTTAAAGCTGGTATTATTCCAGGTTTCTTGTGTAGTATTTTTTGTGAATGTTTTTGGGATCTGTGCATGGTGAAATTTTGAGTTCGCGGCAGTTTTTATTGTCTTGGTCAGCCCGGCTGGATTGACCTAGATCACAATTTTCCTTGTGTAGATAGATGGCGCTGTATTGAACATAACATTGTCATACGGGGCTTTTGAGTCTTCGGAAGGCATTGTGTTAATATACAGCGCAGGCTATTTGTAAAACTGTTCACAACCGTTATTACTTTTTTGTCTGTTTGTTTGTTTGTTCGAATTAATCTTTTCTGGAGCTCCCTGGACTGGAGTTTTGTTGTGCGGCTCCCTAGGATTATTATTATTATTATTATTTTTTTATGGTGCTATGGCAAACAAACTGTTAGAGAGGTCACTGAGCCTTGGACGTTTGGGGCTGAATGCCGCTAAGCCGATTGATATTTGGCGTGCTTTGAG
>JAVTVY010016115.1:0-66555 GCA_036873755.1 Hanleya hanleyi | reverse complement strand
ATACGCGGCTGGACTGGTAGGGTTGTAATACAAATCGGTTAACACCTTGTTCACTGTAGATGCTGACCCCTTTTTCCCCTTTCGGGACCGCTTCATCACGGTCTTCTTACCCCTCATCGGGGTGCCTGTGGGTCCCCGTCATGTGTGTTCGCTTCATCAGGTGACACTGACACTCTAGCCTCTGTGCATCCTATAGATATAGTACTTTCGTCTTCCCCGGCTGTATCGGGTTCATGTTGTTTTTCATGGGGTTCAGCCAGCGCGTCCTCCATAGCACGAGCCCACGCCAATTCGTCTGGTGATCGTTCGTCCGGTGTAAACAGCTGGTCCACAATAGGCACTACTTTCTCCAAGGCTGACCACAGAGAGGGGCCTAGGATGAAACTTCGCGTAGGGTCTTGGTAGCGGCCCAGGCGTGCGAAGAGGGGAGGTAGGGTATATACGTAGATGGCATTGTCTATGTGAATGAGGTCTCCATCGAACTCACCGTTCAACACCCGTTTAAATTTAGTCCAGCCGTCACGCTGTAGCGTCACCGTATTCGATAGAGTCTCAGCGGGCGCCCAGCAAATAGCTCCACAGTCTTTCACCAGGATGACTTTATCTTCATAGACGTATAACCCCACCTGGGGTATAAGGGGCAGAATGGCTCGTAGGTCGGATGACATGCTTGCTCTAAATGTCGAACGATGAATGACACACACTCTGTGTCACCCCTGGTATTTATAGTGTCAGGTACAGACATGAGTCGTACTATTCTGTGAGAGGCTCCTGTGGAGAGAGTACTTCATCGACCATGGGCACTACTTGTTGCAAAGCCGTCCATAGATCGGGGTCCAGAGTAAAACCACCTCGCTTGAGACAGAGGAGTCGAGCAAAATAGGGACCGCGGAAAATGTAGACATCGTCACACAGGTGAATGCTATCTCCGTCGAGGTCACCGCATAACACACGTTTCAAGGTAATCCAGCCTTCCGGGGATAAAGAGACACGCGCGGGTTCAGACGTACACCAACACCGACTATCGTCATCGATGAGCTCCACGCGTTGGGGGTATAACAATAGGGTACAGTCCGGTGTAAGAGTGCGCGTGGCTACAGAGTTGGCCTCAGGGTAGAGTACGTCGTGGACGTCGGTGATAATAGCTTTCAGCGCCTGCCATAATGCCGGCTGGAGTAGGATAGCGGTACCACCACACTGTTCTAACCGGGGAAAAAAAGAATCATCTCTACCACTTCGCAGGTAAACACCGACTCCCACGTGCATGAAATCGACTTCGGGCTCTTTTCCCTGTAACAACCGTGTCAATAGAGTCCAGCCTGGTAGGCTTAAACATAGCTTCACTTCTCGGGGATGTTCTTCGATGAGCTGCAGTTCATGATCATAGACGATGAGAATGACATCAGACGTGAGTTGGAAGAAGGCGAGCTCCGTTCCGTGCGCTGCCATAGTGGTGAATGACAAAACACCGTCCAGGCAAATGTGTATATATGGATTCTTGCTAATGACTCGTGAGTAAAAAAAAAAATATTTCATCGTAATAAAATTCGTATCGTACCCTGTTCTAGAAAATAATTAAATTCAGATTACAATGCAATTTTGTAGGCGCGCGCTTCAAGATAAATATACTTCAGAACATTTTTGCGACGCTACATTTGCGTGTCATTTGTGCCTGCACTGTAACAATTAAGAATTCGCGCACAGGTGGGAGAGAAGGCAACATTGAAATCGTCTCCAAACGCTTTACCGGCCTATTGGTTATTAGCAGACGACCCCTGTCAAGCCGATAGACATTCCATTCTCAGTGCCTGTGACGACCGCTAGATGGCGTGATCCACAGCGCACCAAAATGATTGGGAACTCTGCACGTTGGCCTTCTTGCACTGAAACGAAGGCTATTTTTTCTATAATTTTTATAGTTTTCTCTGGATAAACCAGTTACAATTTTCAGGGTGATATTATAAGGCTGTGAGCAATATACTTGACGTATATTTAGCCAGGAAAACCCATTTATTTCCAGTGTACCGGGTTTTCCACACTACCGTAGTATAACGTTACGCGTGTAAAAATCGATAAGATTATGAAAAATAGCGGCTTAGTCTAGCGTTATCCTGCTAAATTTTTAAATACTACACTATGAGTTGCCTCAGTTCAACTTGAAATAAAATTTATACGTGCACTGACATTTATTGTAAAATGACAACCGTTTAAAATTGGAAAAGAAACACAAATATTTTGTTCAGCGTAAATATACAGCAAGCAGATAGAACGATTTCGCTGAGGTCCGCGCTATTTCTATATAAGCTAGCACCCAGCTTGATGCGGGCCATTCCAAAACCTTTCACTGCACAGATGACAACAGCTATACACAGAGAGAAGAAGAAGAAAATGAGCAAGCGTATTCAACCCGCTAAAATATCGACCACCAAGGCCTCCGGGCGAAAGACTAGAGTAGCACGCCGACAAAAGAGGGCGATGCTGGACGCTATCAAACAGTTTTGGTTGGCGGAATTCACCGGGTGGCAAACTGTACTAAAGAATGAAGACGTGTTGGGAGGAGGAGGAGAAACGGCGGAGAATTTACGCACCCTGATAAATTCGTCCAGAACCATCAGCGAGGAGGGGTGGTTGGAGTTACTACAGCGGACGATGCAACAAGAGATGTTCCCTGCCCCTCCTCCGCTGCTGGCGCCCCGCCCACCACCACAAGAGCCGGCAGCAACAGCGCCCCGTGATGAAATTTTCCCCCTGGGAGACCTCCCTTCAATTTACGACGAAGAGGACAACATCAACAACAACCACGAAGAGGACAACATCAACAACCACGAACAAGAGGGGTTTTTTTTTCCTTTTTTCTCTCTCTCAGTAATTAATATTACAGCCCGAATCATAACGGACTGAAATTTATTTGAACCAGGGGGAGGAGGGGGAGAGGGGGGACATGTTTTTGTCGTTGGCCACCCTGTGCGACATGTTACTAATTTTACAATTTTTTTCTCTCTCAGTAATTAATATTACAGCCCGAATCATAACGGACTGAAATTTATTTGAACCAGTGGGTGAGGGGTAAGGGGGAAAAGGGGAGGAGGGGGACATTTCTCACTGTAGTTGACATAGAAAAGAGGGAAAAGGGGTAGAAGGGGGAGGAGGGGGACATTTGTCACTGTTGTTGTCGACCAGTAAAGGAATAAACATTACAGCCCGAATAATATGCCCGAATCATAACGGACTGAAATTTATTTGAACCAGGGGGTGAGGGAGAAGGGAGAAAGGGGAGGAGGGGGACATTTGTCACTGTTGTTGTCAACGGACTGAAATTTATTTGAACCAGGGGGAGGAGGGGGAGAGGGGAGAGGAGGGGGACATGTTTTTTGTCGTTGGCCACCCTGTGCGACATGTTACTAATTTTACAATTTTTTTCTCTCTCAGTAATTAATATTACAGCCCGAATCATAACGGACTGAAATTTATTTGAACCAGTGGGTGAAGGGGAAGGGGGAAAAGGGGAGGAGGGGGACATTTGTCACTGTCGTTGACATAGAAAAGAGGGAAAAGGGGTAGAAGGGGGAGGAGGGGGACATTTGTCACTGTTGTTGTCGACCAGTAAAGGAATAAACATTACAGCCGGAATAATATGCCCGAATCATAACGGACTGAAATTTATTTGAACCAGGGGGTGAGGGAGAAGGGAGAAAGGGGAGGAGGGGGACATTTGTCACTGTTGTTGTCGACCAGTAAAGGAATAAACATTACAGCCCGAATAATAACGGACTGAAATTTATAAGAGGGATAGGTGTTTTTATATATATGTGTGTGTGTGTGTGTGTGTGTGTGTGTGTGTGTGGGAGAGTTGATGTTATTTTTTTATTTTTTATTTTTGTGCTTTTCATGTTAGAAGTTTCCCCTTTCGGAAAGATGGGGTGGCCCTGAAAAGGGCCTTAGAAATATCTAAGCGATTACATCGTTGGGGGCTGTTGGTGTTGTCTTTTTCTTCTCTCAGTACACACCGGGCATGTCAAGGCTATGAATTCACACACTAGGGGTTTGTAAGCGTCCGCACACACTGGTATTTGGGCATGTTGATGTATACAAGCCACACACAAGGCTTGATGCCCACAAGGAAAAATAGCGTATTTAGCAAAGTGGTTACAGCATTGCACGCAGTGTAAATAGGAGGATGCTTGGCGTTCTGTGTTGGATGCCAGTGTTGTTGTTGATATTGCAGAAACGTAATGGATTACGTCTTGGTTTTCTTTTTGGCTTATTTTTCTTGTATTCTCTCTTATTCTCTTTTTTCTGGCGTCTTTCCTGTTTTTTCTTGCCTCTTGCCTATTTCTATTGCTTCTGGCGTCTTTTCTATCGCTTCTGACTTGTTTTCTACCGCTTCTGGCGTCTTTTATACCGCTTCTGGGGTCTTGCCTGTTTTTTCTGGTGTCTTTCCTGTTTTTTCTTGAGTCTTTCCTTTTTTCGGGCACTGTGGTTTTTAAGTCTTTCCTCTTCTCCTCATCTTCTTGTTCTGTTTCTGTGTCGGTTTCGGTTTCGGTTTCGGTTTCGGTTTGTGTTTCTTGTTGTCCCGTTTCTTCTTCTTGTCCCCTTTCTCCTGCTTTTTCTTTAGCTTGGAGGCTTTGTTGTTGTTGTTTCAACATAGTTTCTAACACGCGGTCTATGTCGTCAAAACGTTGGTATTCGACTGGGGTAAGATCCGATGTCGCTGCTGGAAAGTCACTAAGATCCGATGTCGCTGCTGAAAAGTCACTAAGATCCGATGTCGCTGCTGAAAAGTCACTAAGATGCGGTGTGGTTGCTGGAGGGTGGTCCCGGGGTTGAGGTGTAAATAAGTCTTCCACTATAGCATCTAACCATGGCTCGTCATGTACCATATTAACGATGTTGTCGAGCAGTTGTACTTCATTATCATCATTTGTGATGAAGTCTGATATGTCAATATCCATGATTTCAGCCAGGGATGACTCCATCACTGTGCACGTCTAGTAGACACTGGCATAATTGTGAATAAATGAGTAAATACTGCGCGCTATTTATAGTGTAAGGCACGGACGTCAGCGAAATCGCTCTATCTGTTTGGTCTACATTTTTACGCTGAACAAAATATTTGTGTTTCTTTTCCAATTTTAAACTTGTGTGATTTTACAATAAATGTCAGTGCACGTATAAATTTTATTTCAAGTTGAACTCAGCCAACTCATGGTGTAGTATTTAAAAATTTAGCAGGATAGCGCTACACTAAGCCGTTATTTTTAATAATTTTATCGATTTTTACACGCGTAACGTTATAGTACGGTAGTGTGGAAAACCCGGTACACTGGAAATAAATGGGTTTTCCTGGCTAAAAATACGTCAAGTATATTGCTCACAGCCTTATAATATCACCCTAAAAATTGTAACTGGTTTATCGAAAGAAAGAAAACTAGGATTTTTTTATCCTTGGACAACGGTAACACAACACTATACAGTGTGCAGGCAAAAATGTGAGTACAGCTATGGGATGTAAAATGGAGAAAAAATTTCCTAGTTTTTTTTCTTTTCGATAAACATGCTGCAGTGAACTCACATTTATTGCAAAAAAAATGAGACCCCGTTTTAAAGTTGGAAAAATAAAACACAAAAATTTTTTAGCAGATACCATCATGTTGCACTCACTCACACCGGCCGCCATGTTAAACCCACCACCCACCTCCCACCACCACAGCCGCCATGTTAAACCCACCACCCACCTCCCACCACCACAGCCGCCATCTTAAACCCACCACCCACCTCCCACCACCACATAGACTATAAATAACGCGTAGTATCTTGTCATTTATTCACAACTACAATCATGGGTACAAGACGAAGACTCTTCACCGATCCGAGAGACCCTAGAGAACACAGAGAGGTGATTACCAGTGGGGATGAACATAACGATGGTGGAGTGACAATAATTACAAGCTTTCAGCAGGTTATTACGGACGAAACCAATATACGGCGAAGTGAAGAACAACTGGAAGAGCTACGGAGGGAGGTAGTAGAAGAAGATGCGAGGTTGATAAGACAGCGAAGTGAAGAACAAGACCAAGAAATCAGGAGGATGGTGCTGGAAGAAGAAAATGAGGATATAGCTGATGCGGATATAACTGATGAGGAAGAAGAACTCCCCTGGTTAAACAGTAACAGACCTCCAGCAAATACAACGGCTACCCAAACTCCGATTATAACCACGTCGGCTTGCGAAACCACATCGGCTAACGAAACAACAACAACAACAACAACAACAACAACACTACCATCACCATGCTCTTAGGCCGAGGTAACCCGCCTGAACGAGCAGATTAATCACATGAGACAACACATGGATCAAATGGACGTTATGATTTTAAAACAAGAAGACGCCCTACAGAAGAAAGAAGAAGCCCTACAGAAGGAACAAAGTAAATCAAACTGCAGTGTGTGTACAGACGAGGAAACACAGTACGCCATATTTCCGTGCAGGCATTTATGTCTATGTGAAAAATGCTGGGTGACGCTAACCTGTATAGGGGGCGTGTGCCACTGTGCTGAAACGGACGAACAGCATTTAAAAATAAAGTGCCCCGTCTGCAGGAAGCAGGTGGCCGGAGTAAAGAGAATTTACCGCTCCTAAAACAAGTGTCGTAACACTTTTCCAAAGGCCCTTTTCAGGGCCACCCCATCTTTCCGAAAGGGAAAACTTCTAAACTGAAAGCACCCAAAAAATTAACGCCAGCTCCCTTCACCCTTTCCTCTATGAAAAAAAATGTTTAAAAATTTTTTAAATTTTTTTTTAACATTACAGCCCGAATAATAACGGACTGAAATTTATTTGAACCAGGACAGGGGCTTGGGACTAGAAAAGAGGGAAAAGGGGGAGAAGGGGGAGGGGGACATGTTTTTGTCGTTGGCGACCCTGCGCGACATGTTACTAATTTTACACTTCTCAGTAATTAATATTACAGCCCGAATCATAACGGACTGAAATTATTGAAACCAGGACAGGGGCTTGGGAAGGGCGGAGGATGTTTTTTGTCGTTGGCGACCCTGTGCGACATGTTACTAATTTTACCGACCAGTAAAGGAATAACATTACAGCCCGAATTATAACGGACTGAAATTTATTAAAAAACAATGAACACTAACAACCATTTTTTAATTTTTCTACTATTTTTTTATTAACACAAATAGAATGAACGTGTTCACCAGGGTATTGAATTTTAATACAATTATACGCTATGAAGGCGCTTCAATGCACAATGAACATAAAATGAACATAGTGTATGAATACGTGAAGAGATAGAGAAGCCGTATTTTCAGCTTGAGCAAGACTGGCAGATGATAATGTCTGAATGTTCCAATGCAATAAAACTTGAAAATGCTCAATATTTATACAACAAGACAATAGAATGAACGTGTTCAACTCTGAGTATTGAATTTTAATACAATTAACAGTAAAAAAACTGTGAATTTTTAATACAATTATACGCTCTCAAGCCACTTCAATGAACGTGTAGGAATACGGTAAATGTTTTTCAACACTTGTTCAATAGTTCTGCAACAAGACTTGTTTGAACTCATCATCGTCTTTCCGCCCCTGGTGCACGTAGATGTAGGTAGTAATCTCTTCACGTGGAATTTTGGGAGGGCAGGCAGCTTCCACTCTCAGGGCAATTTGCGCCTCGGTCACGGCCTGTAGTGCCTCAGTGATCAGTGCGTATGAGGGTACACTAGTGTCCACACACGTATGCTGGTTTATGGGACTGTTATTTTTACAGCCTGCACATGCTTGGATACGCAAGTGTCGAATTTGAGGTCTGATCAGATCCAGGACTGAGTCGATGTACTTCTTATAAATATAGTGAGACACCTGGTAAGCCAGAGCTTGACGAATTGAAGCTGTGACA
Organism: Hanleya hanleyi; assembly: GCA_036873755.1. Classification (NCBI taxonomy): domain Eukaryota; kingdom Metazoa; phylum Mollusca; class Polyplacophora; order Lepidopleurida; family Hanleyidae; genus Hanleya; species Hanleya hanleyi. Next base: position 58,642 of record JAVTVY010016115.1, on the reverse strand, counting down.
CTCTGCAACTTCCGCCACGCCGTTAATTTCAAGGTGACACCCTGAGGACAAGGAACACGCTCTTGCGTATCTAACCTCATTTTCCATTTACGGATATGCACCAGGAGCTGGTCGTTGAAATAGGCACAGCTGACAAAGATGTCGTCACCCACATAAAATTTCGCTTCGTCACTCCCCTGGTCGCGAATAACCGCATCGATGGCGTAATCAAGGGTCTCCAGTTTTTGCCAGGTATCTAAGTTCATGGCAATATGCCTACCGGGTCTGTCGTTAAAGCCCGATGCGTTAAAATGCACTTCTTCGTCTTTGACACTCACAGTTAAATAGGCTGAGAGCTCCCAAATGTCCTTGTGGGCTGCCTGGTAGGCCTGCTGAATAATGTTATTGATATCCTGCACAGACATAGGAAGTTGCACCTCTTCTTCTTTCACAGGCTCAGGCACTGACTCAGGTATTTCTAAAGGTGTTAGTCGAGGTCGTTTGGATCGTGCAGCGCGTTTGGCAGGTACACCAGACGCTGGGTGCGTACGTTTGCTAACTGTACGCTCTTCGGTGGTATCCATGACTAAGATATCATCATCTTGTATAACGTCGGCTTCAAGTAGATCTGCTAGTTCTTCATTTCCCGTGATCTTCAACCCCGCCACGAAGGCTAGAAATGCATAGGGGGTAGAGCGCAGTACACCATCGATGAGGGCTGTGTTTTGTGCTGAAGTGGTTTTCTCAGCCATGATATCTTCGACACGCTGTTTCAGAAGTATGTTTTCCTCCATAAGGAAATCACATAATTCACCCACATGCTGCATCTCATCAATGAGACGAACACGGTACTTTCCAAGCCTCACTAAAAATGATGATGACGCCATGACTATGGGCTCAGGCTGATGAGAAACTGCTACGGTGTAAAAGTCTGATGAATTTGCACTCGTAAAAGTAAAAAAAGTAAAAGGTTCTACACAGCTCATACAAAACAGGCAAGCAGGCTGGCTGGCTGGCTGGCTGGCTAGAGGTGAAGCAGACTAGAGGTGAAGCAGGCAGGCAGGCTGGTCAGGTCAGGTAAGTCAGAGTGCTCCGCAGGGTAGTGCAATGAATACTCCCCTTCCCTAAAAATCGCCTCCTTTTATACATTTTTCTACAATCCGCCATCTTAAACCCACCACCCACCTCCCACCACCACAGCCGCCATCTTAAACCCACCACCCACCTCATCTTAAACCCACCACCCACCTCCCACCACCACAGCCGCCATCTTAAACCCACCACCCACCTCCCACCACCACAGCCGCCATCTTAAACCCACCACCCACCTCCCACCACCACAGCCGCCATCTTAAACCCACCACCCACCTCCCACCACCACAGCCGCCATCTTAAACCCACCACCCACCTCCCACCACCACAGCCGCCATCTTAAACCCACCACCCACCTCCCACCACCACAGCCGCCATCTTAAACCCACCACCCACCTCCCACCACCACAGCCGCCATCTTAAACCCACCACCCACCTTCCACCACCACACATGACCCCATGTGACACAATACTCGCTTCTGATTGGCTGTCGCGTGACGTCACAGAGGTCATATGCAAATTTCTGAGGTCAATAGGACACTATTTACCCTTTGTATACTACTCCGGGTCATGCCAAAGACTTGAAAAATGGAACTTGTTGCTTCCTCGCTTACACTCGGCATTAAGAGGATAGAATAAGGACTGGTTCACTCGGTGCATTATAATGTGACTGAGTTGGGTGTCATGTCTGCCTACGGTATGATATTTCAGTGGGACAGCACTATAAAAACGGCAGCATTAGATCTGCTCTGTTACAAGTAGGTACTCCCCCTTCCCCTCCCTTCTCTTCCCCGTCGATATAGCTGGAAAAATGTTGAAAGCGACGTTGAACCCTATTCACTCACTCACTCACCCCTGCGAATTGATGACGTCACTGAAATATTCAGCCCGAATTGATTACTTCACGGAAATGTCACTGTTCACGGTGTTCGTTCGATCTCTATAATCTTCGTTTAATCGGAATTAGACACATGTAATTACAACACGTAGCGATAAAGTTCTCACACCCTGCGACCGTACTTTGGTATCAATTTTAGAATTCGCTTGGTGGTACAGCCTTTTATCAGTTTCTGAAAAACGCTAAGTTGAGCCCTAAAACATCACACTGACGTTATATAACACTAGAATATTGCTTAGCAACACTACATTGACGCCATAGAACTCGATTTACACTCTACAGTATATTAGCGCGGGTCGTCGACAGCAGATGGAACAGCTGACTATTGTTCTCCGCTATTCTTTCGCAAGAGTTATCTAGGGGAATACTCAACTGAAACTCCATTATAGCCGTATACGCTTGCGTTGCACCTCTATATTCCACACTATATTGATTCCTAGCATTTCAATTCAAGTCTCTAAATGCCACTATATAATATCGAATAAATATTGGTTCTGTGTCTTTCTTGTACATTTCATAACAGTCTTGTTACTGACAACAATTTCCAGCTTCACCAGGGTATTTTGTAGCCATCGACAATAATCTATTCCCTCGCCGACCATCACCAAGCGTCCAACATTCCATCAAATCACAACTATATTCGTTTCATTTTTCTTCTTTTTACTCAAGAAATGGGCCGTATACATATTTACAGACTCAACACTGCTATAGGGAGTCATAAGACAAGTCATAAATAACACTACACAATATACCGGTACAGGTCACTCCAGAATCAATTTTCCATCTTGTGACACATGTTGACGCAATCAATATTTTGAGCAATGTTCGGCGTTTCATTTTATCATCACCATACAATAGAATGAGAAATGGCATTTGCACAGTGCCAAATATTTATGAACGTTACCAAAAAGCCAAAGGTTAGAAACCAGTGATATCATGAAAGGATGAGCATTAGTAATTGGGTAAATTGTTCTGAAGATGGAGCAAGAGCTATAGTCTGCTCAACAATTTTACCTCAGAATCCCGGAGTTGCACATTATTGAGAGAACAAAGAAGAGCATGTCTGTTCAGCGACCCGTGACTCATCAGCTATAGTGATTCGCATATTTTCACTTTGCCCCATATTTTAATCTGGGAGATTATTTTGAACCAGTGATAACTGACATAAATTTATACATACGGTATATACTATATTTTTCCAGTATTCAAAGAAAGTGTCATTATGCTTAGAATAATGTATAATATGTCAGCTATCACCATGTCAAATTATTTTCCCGTGTTAAAAGATATGTCTAAGTGAAAATATACGAACCAGTACAGCCGATCAGCTAAAGTCACTGGCCACTGCACAGATTGTCTCAAGTGCGTTGTATGCAAGTGCATGTTCAGCAGCCTGAACACAGCTCACTATAGCTATGACCTATTCCTATCCAGGGCAATGGTCCAGTTCCCTGTTACCACTCACCAGCGCACACAGGGTCAACAAGTAAGCTTTCACCGGACAAACAACCTGGTATCTTTTGGAAACCAATAGGTGTAATTTTCAAATGCACTACTTATTCGAATACGGCTGAAGAGAAACATTAAATATTTGTAGCGAAAATCCGAATTTCCTAATTCTATTGACATATGACATTTTTATTTCATATAATTCGTTGTCGTATAATCAGTAATTTTGGTCATATTCTCATTGTTTTTCATGAGATCCTAGGATGGACATGCCCAGTATAAAAGCTTACTCGTTCGGTCTGTGCCATCCCCTCTGTCCGCGGTAACCGATCGGGAAACTGGAACATGGACTATATTGATGGCATGTATGTTCACATATATCATGTATATTCAGAATGGGATACGCCGATTGAAGTCACTGATATTGGTGATATGTAGGAGTCTATGTACATAATGACCGTGAACAATATTATCCCCAAAATATCCCACATCTATACTATGTAAGAACTATCCACTCCCAGTTACTGATGAAATATCCGCTGCGCTATAACCTCTATATATTGACCGTTCCAACAAAATATCTTTTGTGATATAATAGTTGACGCATTTACTTGCTCAATATTTTTGTAATATTTGTAATTCACCTAGATTAATCATAATTTTCTGACGAGAAGATCTATTATTGTCCAAAATGATCGATCTCAAATGTGAAATGCAATAGTAGCCACGATCAGACTTGCATTAATTCTGAGATGATTGGACGAAATAAATCTGCCAAGATGACGGCAATTGGACCTAATATGACCTTAACATAAATGACATGTATACAATACATGTAAAAATACATAATCTGCATTCTCGCCCACTGTTATACAGTTAGCCGTCTTTGCCCACTTCTCCACAAATAGCCGTCTTTACCCACTGCTGTATAGTTAGCCGTCTTTGCCCACTTCTCTACAGTCAGCTGGCTATACCCACTGCTGTATAGTTAGTCGTTTTTCACCCAAACCAAGTGAGAGGGAAATTCGGAATGATCCAGTGGAATGAATTGTTCTCTGTCAGTTACGGCGCGCTTTGGTACATAGCCTCTGTCCTTGAGAAATTGCAGTCCCATTCGTTTGCCCAGTATGCTGCCCTTGTTTGGAGAAAACACCACGAAAATATAGCGAATGTCACAGACGTCAAACAAGCGATGGGCTTGTTGTAGGATGTTATACTCTTCTCCGTCAATGTCTATTTTCAGTATTGCCTTCTTGAAAGTTACGAAATCTGTCAAGTCGTCAAGAAGAATCGCTTCACTGATTACATGACGTTTCATATCAGTATCCGTGATATTGTTTTCAGAGATATATCGAGGGTAAGCGGCTCCGTAGTTCCCCTGGGGCACATGCATATAAGCATAGCCTCGCTGTGGCATTATCGCCGCTTCAACAATAGAAATTCTGTCTCTGAATCCACTAATTTCAACCGATTTCTTCAGACGAAGTACAGTTTGATGACAGGCTTCGACGGCCACAACTCTTCTTCCTTCAGTCCCCGCTATTAGAGAATAGGTGCCCAGGTTTGCCCCGATGTCTATCAACCCCAAATCCTTGTCCCAGTCTAGCGCCATTTTGAAGTCGCCTAACGTGTCTTCGTCCCAGGTCCCGTTTTCCAGAAGAGACCTTGATATAAAATGGTCCTCTTGTGGGTTGAATATACAGATTTTAGCTTTGCCGTTCACACTTTTCAATGGAATACAGGCGACACTTCTGAGAACTTCTCCGGCTCCGATTTCGTCTGGATCCGGATCATTCTGCTGTTCGACTGGAAACTGATCCGGTTCTACCATGTCCTCTCCATGAATTACATGTTCATTGGCGCCTGCCATATTTCCGTCCACATGCATACCCTTTGCCTGAAGAACTTTCAGTCTGGGCAGAAGGACTCCATGTTGGTTCGCATAAACGTCAACACCGCCACGCCCTGCAAGTCTGTACACCAGGATGACAAATCCCACCAGAACCAACACTTGCCAGAATTTAACCCTGGCTCGGAAAAGTCTTAACATCATTTCCTTTTTATCATCCTCCTTGCGAACGATGACACCCCTTCTCTCCAGCTCGGAAGTCGGCAGCCTCGAGTCCGGTTCAGGTATGCGACTTGACTTGTATGCAATATTGGTACCTCTGGCGTCTGGTGGATATATCTCCAGCAACGACATCCGTCAGAATTACACGTGTCCATTCAATGGATAAAGTAGGGGATAATACTGGCGTCACAGATGGTAGGCCTACCGTTAGTGTAAGGATTCAGATGTAAGACGTTTCGGATTGAGGAACATCTACATGGAAAAGTCTACAATCAGTGGCTTTAGAAACACATCACTGTATGACTAATTAACTGGTGGATTTACCTGACTGTTTCGGAAAAAAATATTTGCATTTGCCGATAGTATTTCATTACTGGGTTAGTGGTATATATATTGCTCAGGTATTCACACAATGTCCTATATCGACCTGTGGTAGCATATGTTGCCCCTATAATTGATTCCCTGGGCCAGAAACAAATTCCAGTAGATCTTTACAACCAGCCATCTTTGTCAGTTCTCTCTGTTGTCTCCTACATAAAGTTAAGATTTTGAGCACAATGGACAGACGGTTTTTTCTAGAATATGTATGTAATAAAGCATCAATTTGCGAAGACCTTAAGACTGGCGTAAATATGACGTTTCAACATTCTGTATAATATCGATGACATTGTGTATATTATTTTCTAATCCATATAAAAAGTATCGATACTCTCAATAGGCCTATCGCATTGTCGCCGACGTGACAGCGACGCCTACGCGAGCTCTCCGGTAGACGCTGTCACTGTAAAGGATCGCCGGACTAGAATTGATGGCTCTTACTAGATGTCCAGTCACAATGGCTGTGTGAGGCACGTGACTGAATTTTGAAACCGTTATTTGGTACGAACATGCACGCCCTCTGTGCGCCTGCGTGTTATACCATAATTTCATCGTATATTGATAGTAAGATAATTGCCTTTTGATTGGATTGGCGGTTCTAGGGGCGTGGTGAATATTCATTAATAATGCACGAAATACAGACTAGGTGCGGTATTTCAGTCAGAGGTGTTGTTGGTGCGTACCTCTGGGGGAGCGAGAATATGTCAACTGAAATATAACAGTTCAATTTACAGATTAATGTGTTTACGATGAAATGTACTGTAAACTCCAACATACATTTTACTGTGAAATAACGGTAATTTATAACAGTGCAAACTGGCTCGGAACCCAATAATATAATAATCATAGTAGGTTTACAGCCAAACTGGCTTGAAGCCCTAATAATACAATAATCATACTAGGTTTCCAGGCAAACTGGCTTTTCAACCCTAATTATTCGAGTTCCAATATATAACAATACTAGGTTTCCAGGCAAACTGGCTTTTCAACCCTAATTATTCGAGTTCCAACATATAACAATACTAGGTTTCCAGGCAAACTGACTTTTCAACCCTAATTATTTGAGTTCCAATATATAACAATCATAGCCGATTTCCAGCCAAACTGGCTTGGAACCCAATAATAGAACAACCATATAATAGGTTTACAACCAAACTGGCTTGAACCCCTAATAAAATAACAATCATAGTAGATTCCAGCCAAACTGTCTTGAAACCCAATAATATAATAATCATACTAGGTTTCCAGGAAAACTGACTTTTCAACCCTAATTATTCGAGTTCCAATATAGAACAATCATAGCAGATTTCCAGCCAAACTGGCTTGGAACCCTAAATATCGATATATTTTCCACATCGTTCTCAGTCCCTCCATACATGTAACATATTATGGTTATAGGCCTAATGATTATATTACGGTAAGTTCCCTAAGTATTCGTGGCAGGAATTGAATATCTCGAGTCTTGAAAACTGACCACTTTCGAATATTTTGTGTAGGTCAGTTTGGAAAAAACGGACATTTTCGTGTAGTCATCACATTAAATGCCTATACCATCATGGCTCGATAATGAAAGGTCATGATATACGTCAGTCGAGATATAGCCCCCTGCACTTCAAATTATAGAAGACCGCCAACTGTCGTAGTATCCCGGTTTGTAGTTAGTTGTAATGTTTTTCGCGTGTGAGTAGTAGACTCTACCCTTTTCGACTTAATGGCGCCTCACTGCGCATGCGCAGGAATTGTGGAGTGGGTGTGCGCGGGAGTGTTGTGCGCAGGTATGAGATTTTGTGGCGGTGTGCGCAGGAGTGTTGTGCGCAGGTATGGCGTCACTTCCGGTCTGCTTGAATCGGGCGTGTGTATTCCTCCGCCGTGATGCGGTCTGGTGGTGATGCGGTCTGCCTCCGCGGACAGAAACTAGTCCCAAATTCTCCGGCATTCTCCGGCAATCTTCAGGGGCGAGAGGGATCCCTAGTGTACCGATTGGATCGAGTGAGGTGTCAAAGTGAAGCATTCGTGAAGGGGCATCCGATGAGATGGGTGTGACGTGGAACTGACGTCATTCTGCGCAAGCGCAGTAGAGAAAGGATACGGAAATAGACGTTTTGGGGTCTAGGTGGGCCACTAATGAGCTGATGGAGTCGTATGAGGTATCAATGTGAAGCATTCGTGAAGGAGCATCCACCTGGACTAGTGTATCGTTCGTTGTCCACATTCTGCAGACAGGGAATTGTGGGAAAAGGGTATGGAAATAGACGTTTTGGAGTCTAGGTGGGCCACGAGTGGGCCGATTGGATCGAGTGAGGTATCAATGTGAAGCATTCCTGAGGGAGCATCCGACGGGATGGGTTTTACGTGGAACTGACGTCATTCTGCGCATGCGCAAGCAGGAATTGTGGGAAAAGGGTATGGAAATAGACATTTTGGGGTTTAGGTGAGCCCCAATGATCCTATGGTGTCGTATGCGGTCTTATTTTGAAGCTCTCGTGATGGAGCATCCGCCTGGACTAGTGTGTTGTTCGTTTTCTCCATTCTGCGCATGCGCAGACAGGGAATTGTGGGAAAAGGGTATGGAAATAGACGTTTTGGGGGTCTAGGTAAGCCCCTAATGGTCTGATAGGGTCGAGTGAGGTATCAATGTGAAGCATTCGTGAGGGCGCATCCAACGGAATGGATGTGACGTAACACTGACGTCATTCTGCGCATGCGCAGTAGATCAAGTATATGGAAATAGACATTTTGGCGCCGACATGGGTCACTATTGGTCCGATGGAGTCGTATGAGGTCTTATTTTGAAGCTCTCGTGAAGCAGCATCCGACTTTGGTAATGGCTCGTCCGTGTTCAAGAGTCTGCACAGGCGCAGTCTGGCCGTAATATAGAAAGCAAGCATTTTGGGGGTGCGTGGCAGTGTCTTTGACCAACCACTATGGGTCCGTGGTTGTGGTTTGGTGGTGTGGGTTGTTCGCACAGACGTCACTTCCGGTTTCACAAAAACTACCTCCGAACCCAGAAGAGTTTCAATGTTTCCTTAGACGTAGCGTCCGGATTTTCCATCCGGGTTTTTCCCGGCCCGGCCCGGCCGCAGCGCGCGCGGGTTATCCGGCCGCACGCCTGCGCGGCATCACCGGAAGTGCGCGGGTGAATTTCGGGTCAAAAGGTCAAAGGTCACATCCAGGTCAAAAGGTCAAAGGTCTCCCTTCCGGCAAGGTTCGGCAACAATGTTGCGGCATCGATGTACAGAGCTTGAACACAAAAAGGGGATTGTAAATTAACCTGGGAAGGATGGGCAGTTCCATATGGACCAATCAGCGGTCGAGAAAAAGAGCCAATGAGCGATCGATAAAAGAACCAATGGACGGGTACTAGAATTTCGCTCACGTCTGCGCTTACATCCGGGTACTAGAATGCTTTCGCCTACGTCCGTGCCTACATCCGGGTACTTCTATGTAGGTGTATGAAAATGGGAATTTTTAGGGCATTGCTGCATTCATTGGCCTGCTTGACCTGACCAGCCTGAGCCTGCCTGACCAGCCTGAGCCTATCTGACGAGAGGAGCTACTTGCCTGAGCCTCACCAGCCTGAGCTATACCATGAGACGTGGAGAAGATTTTCCAGGGGATCCAGGAGCGCCTCCGGCGCTGTAATCTTTGTTGTTGCTGCTCTCTTTTTGCACTAACCCATCAGAATATTACGTATCACGGACGACACCCGTAGGTAGAGCTACGTATAGGCGCGCATGTGTGACATGGTCTATAAAACACGTCCCTCTGGATCCCACACCTTCATTTCTACGGTTGCAGAGCCATGACGGAGAGCCAGCCCTATGGGACTCGCATTTTACAGCATGCCACCGTGGTTAATTCACTCACGGGTTACCGAGCAGTGGTCCGGTCCATGTTTGCAGATGGCGACGACAGCGAGGGGCGACTCCAGATCCTGAAAGAGTTCACAGAAGCGGTCCTCGACAGAGTGCACTCGATGGAGAGGAGTGCCATCACTCACGACTACTGGACTATGACAGCCATCCTTGATGCTCGGGCTATGGACCACGAGCGCTCACGCCGGAACCAGCAAAAGCTAGTTGGCCTCACAATAGTCTTTGCCCTATTGACCCTGGCGCTGTGGCATTGACAGTGGGACCTGACCATAAATACGAGGGTCAGACACAGTGTGCGTCATTCACCGTTCGTCATTGGGTCAACCATGTCACCAGTCCTACGAGCCATCCTTCCCCTTACACCCCGGGTGGGGTTACACGTCTATGAAGATAAAGTCACCCTCGTTGAAGACCGTGGAGATGTTTGCTGGTCGCGCGCTGAGACCGTATCGAATACGGTTACGCTCCACCGTGACGGCTGGACCAAATTTAAACGGGTGTTGAGTGGTGAGCTCGACGGAAACCTCATCCACATAGACAATGCCATCTACGGACACCGTGGACCCTTCTTCCCGCGCCTGGGCCGTTACCAAGACCCTAGGCGAGGCTTCACCCTAGACCCCGATCTGTGGACAGCCTTCGAGAAAGTGGTACCTATGGTGGACCAGCTGTTTACACCGGACGAGCGGTCATCAGACGAGTTGGAGTGGGCTCGTGCCATGAGAGAAGCGGCGGCAGAACCCAATGAACAAATTTCTAGCAATGAAGCGGAGGCAGACGACGATACCATTGATTATCCGGCTAAATTCAGTCAGCCCAGTGACATGACCACCCGATCCTTTGATCTCACGGGGTTCTCCCTATAAATACGAGAGACCGTCAAATCTGGTACCATTCACGTACTGACCATGACGGAGCATATAATACTGGCGTATCTCAGCTTGACCCCCGAGGTTTTCCTGCACGTTTATGCGGATCAGGTCGATATCATGGAGGATGTGGGAGACATCTGTGATGCGGACCCTACACAACCGTGCCCGGCCCACATTCGTGTGTACTGGGAGGGCTGGACCAAATTCAAACGGGTGTTGTCTGGTGAACTGGACGGCGACCTCAACCACTTGTGTCACGATGTGTACATCCGACGCGGCCCTTTCTTTGCTCAATTGGCTCGTCTAGATGGGGTACAGTGCGTTTTACCCTTCACCCTGATCTATGGTCTGCATTGGAAGATGCCGTGGTAGATGTTGATCAAGTGCTTATCAAGCGGTCATCAGACGAGTTGGACTGGTCATTTACCATGGACGCTGTGCTGGCAGAAGCCAAAGAACAAACTCCGGCCCAAGATATACCCGTTATAAATAAACGATAGAGCCAGGGTCCATCATCATTTGTCACCATGAAGAGCTGGGAGAAGGTGTTGGATAACTTATACTACAGTCCCGACAGTCCGGCGGCCTATAGTGCATTGACGGCTCTCTATCGAGCGGCCAAACCCCAGGGGATACAACGTGTTCAATACAAGCGTCTAGTCCGTCATTCATAATTCAGCCGTCGTCCATTAAAGAATATACACCTATACCTTACATCGAGCAGCCCGTTCGCATTTTCTACGGAACCGGGTCATCGTGGGAGGACTAGATGCCCAATGGCAAGCGGATTTGGTCGATATGAGCGCCTTATATGATATGATATGATATCGCATGCTGATAGCAAAATACGAACGTAGCGTGCAAGATCTATGGCGCTACGTTTCGTAACTTGTGTCTAATTCCGCTTAACCCGGGGCTAGGGGCCGTATGAACCCATGTACTTCAAAATCCTCATGGTACTCATATGAACAGTCACAATCAAAGCGTGACTGAGATACATCTTTTTTAGATGACGACTCTATAACGAATATTATGGATTAAGAATACTGATCAGCGATACGGATTTGATATTTTTTGAACATCATGATGTCTTGCCGGCATCATTGAAAACTGTTGACCGCTTCTCTCTTGCAGGAAACAAGCCTATGTTTATGTATACTATGATTGTCTTTTTGAATTTGGTGCTAATACTGTTATATGGAAAATGGAATAGGTCTTTGGATTATGGACGCGGATATTCTCTAATGGACGACGGCTGGATTATGAATGACGGACTAGACGCTTGTAATTTGCCAAACACAACGATGGAAATCGGTATATCTTGACGTGCATCGATATCCTGTCGAAGTATGCGTGGGTGGTACCCATCCGGACGAAAACGGGGGCGAATCTCATAGCGGCGTTCAAGGACATCTTCAAGACCGGGCGCAAACCCATGTATTTGCAAACCGACGAAGGCACGGAATTCCTCAACAGACCGTTCCATAATTTCTGAAAGCCCAGAAGGTGTTTTTCTTCCATACGTACGAGACCAAGGCTTCCGTGGTGGAAAGATTCAACAGGGCATTCAAGGGCCGCATGTATAAATATTTCACCTATAAGAATACAAGGCGGTACATCGATGTTCTCCCGAAACTTGTGAGTGGTTACAATCGAGCCTATCACCGGAGTATAGAGAACCCAAGTCCGGCGTGTCTTGTACTCCAGGCAATCGCAGCGAACGACGAAGGAGGTGTTCAAGGTCGGGGACCCTGTACGGATCAGTAAAGTCAAAGGTCAATTTGAGAAAAGTTACTTGCCCAACTGGAGCGATGAGCACTTCCTGATTAAACGGCGCCTACCCCGACAGCAGCGAGTCTATGAACCGGAAGAGGATCCGTTGCTAGGGACGTTTTACGAGACGGAATTACAGTCTGTCGTAAAAACAAAGCAAGACTACTACACGGTGGAGCAGATTTTGAAAGCAGAACATCGACGGGGCAAACTGTTTCATTTCGTCAAATGGCAAGGCTGGCCCAGTTCCTTCAATTCCTGGGTCGCGGCCAATCAGGTGAAACGACTATAAAGCCAGACACCACTGCCGTCATCCTTCATTCCACGTTCGACCACAGTGCTATGGACACACAGCAGCTGCCTCTGAACACAGCGTCTCCCAAAACGCGCAAAGCGCAAGTGGGCTTTGTGGTGATAGGGCTAACCCTGCCGAGTGTGTTGTACGGAGGTGTGTTTTACGACGTAGCCTATGTCAGCACGCTACTTAACCAACTGAGAACACCAGCCACCAGTCAAACCAGTCTACAGATAGCACCAGTCAACCCCGTATCGAGCCCAGTCATCAACACAACCACACCCCGTGTACAAGCCACATCGAGCTCCACACCAACTATACAGTCCACACCTACACCAAGTACACCCACTACGTCTGAAAACCCACCGGATTTCATCCCTCACAGTGAACAGACGACGACTGACGTTGTACCCACCACCATCATCACTCACAGTGACCAGACAACGACGACCGACGTTGTACACACCACCACTCCAGTTCACTCGTATCAAATTTACAAGAGCGGGGAACCACGACAGCGGATACATCTCCAACCATGGACCCTCGGTGGCAGCATCCCTTCACTTGCGTCATCGCAGGACCGACGGGCTCCGGCAAAACGCACTTCGTCAGGAAGCTCCTTCAACACGCCGACAGCATGATCACCCCACCCATTGCTCGAGTCGTGTGGTGTAACGGAGAATGGCAGGCAGCGTATGCAGCAATGCCCCACATCACGTTCGTGGAAGGCCTACTCAACCTGGCCGATTTGGAACCGGACACCTTGGTGGTTCTGGATGATCTCATGGCGGAGACGGATGCGCGAGTCACCCAACTCTTTACCAAAGGCAGCCACCATCGACGGCTCAGCACCATCTACATTGTGCAGAATCTGTTCAGTAACAACAAAGAACATAGGAACATCAGCTTAAATGCCCACTACCTGGTGGTCTTCAAAAACCCGAGAGATACCACTCAACTGCTGCAGCTGTCGAGACAGATGTATCCCGGCCGCACACCGTTTGCGTTGGAAGCCTTTAAAGATGCGACAACCCCTCAGCACGGGTATATGCTCTTCGACCTCAAGCAAGCCACCCCCGATCACCTTCGACTACGGACCGGCATCTTTCCCGGAGAGACCCACCACGTGTACATGCAAAAATAATGTAAACACACCCACAGGGGCTCCCCCAGCTGGAGTGTGTGTGTTTAAGGATGGGGATAATAAAAGAATTAATACCACAGCATGACTGACTTTGTCTCTGTTCTCTGAGGTAGATAAACAGGGCAGAGTTGTGGGTTCTAGCATTAGTTGTACATGATGTCTGCGCGAGTACGGAAGCACGCTCCGACGCCCCGTGTATTGAAGACTGCCCCACCCGAGTTGGTCCGAACCATTGTACGCGGTGCGAACCCTGACCTTGTACGCTGTCTGTGCGAGATCGGGTACAACCTGTTAAAAGGCAACGTACCACTGACTCCGGCTCAGAAGACCAAGTTGACCAAGCATAAGACAGGTCTCCGAACCCTAGTCCAGAAGCGAGTCTCTCAAACACAAAAGAAAAAGGTGTTACAGAAAGGCGGCTTTCTCGGGGCCATCTTAGCACCGTTGGCCGCTTCCGTGTTGGGTCCAGTATTGGGTGGACTCTTCGGCCGACAATGAACCACACGAAAAAAATGGTCCTCGTCGAACCACGGTTCCTTCAAAACCTCCAATCGCCCTACCCTGTTCCACCTACGGTGAAGACCATAAACACCCTCGATGAAGAGATGCAACAGATCTTACAGAGACCGGGGTTAAGCGACAGTGAGAAAGTACAACGGTACAATGAGACGCTTCAACGGTACATGACGTTCATGGACCAATACAAAACCCTCTCTACCCCACCACCACCACCACCACGCGACACACCGCCGACCTCAGCACCGCTCCAACAGCCGCCATTACCAGGGGTACCACCCACAGCCCCACAGTAGGTGGAAGACGAAGTCCTGAAGAGTGTACCTGCATCGTTCAAGAAACAAGCTGGCCTAGTATTACAACGGATGAAACAGAATCCTAACATGACTTGGAATGATAAAGGCGAACTCCTGGTTCAGGATCAGGTGGTCCCCGGGACCCACATGACGGATTTAGTGAATGACCTGATGCGTCAGCGCAGGTCGCACACGGATCCTCGAGGATGGAAGGTCTTCGCTCAAGGCTTGAAAGACATGCATGTACTACAGGAATTGGTGGGGAACCCCCACCGCTGGGCCTTTATGCAGCGGACCCAGCAATCGCCGAGTGGCCCTCTACCTTCTTGGGAAGCCGAATGGGAACCGGAGTCACCCCCCAAAACACCACCACAACGGGCACCTTCTTTTCAGGCCTTTAAAAAACCATCCTCGATCAGGACATCCCACATCTCCAGAGCCGTGACACGTAGCAAGTCACCGCGACGAACACGACGCCGGACACAACCGTCCAAGGCCTGGAACACCTATTAAAACCAGCTGAACAGCAGCAGCAGGACAGCTCAGTCGCCATGTTTTACCTCACCCTACCCAGTAACAGTTCGCTGGATGTGTTTCCTGACAACACCTTGGCCAAGTACATCACCCAGTTACCGCAACCGTTGCATTTACCTGGACGATGGGAATGCGGCCTCGTGGATATCCAATACCCTTACTCGTGGTACAACGTGTGAGCCAATGAAGTGTGGTACGAGGTGACCTACGAAGGCAAAAACACCCGACTCACCCTCCCCGAAGGCCAATACGATACCCCCAAGGAGTTCATGGGTGGGCTGACAAGACTGTTGCATTATAAGGCTCTACGGGAGGTCACGAATACTTCAAAACCCATCAAATCCTTTCCCTTCAAGAATCACGTGGACTTCGATTACAACGCACACAACGGCAAAGCACAGATCCTCCTCACCGCCAACGTGAGTGTCGTACTGAGTCCTATCCTACAGAAAATGCTGGGTCTCGCTCACGCGACCTACACGGGTCCATCCGAGGACCATGGCCAGACCCCGATGGATATGAAGTCGGGTATGTACGGACTCTACGTCTACTCGGACGTAGTCGACAACCACATCGTGGGCGATATCAACACACCTCTGTTACGGGTGGTGCCCATTAAAAAGACGTATGGAGATCAAGTCACCCACAGTTTCACTCACATGCTCTACCTACCCGTACGACAAACCGACATCAACACTATCACGGTGGATATAAGAGATGACACGGGACGACCGGTGGCATTCGAACGAGGTAAAGTGGTGCTGACACTTCATTTTCGACAAGCACTTGCTCCCCATTTTGTATAATGAAGGTCCCTTACGAGTGCGATGCACGCAGCTATATGGACTATTATGCCCAACAGGCCGGGGGTGGCCTTCCCGTCTTTAGTGGTGCACGCATGCAACGAGGACATGGGCTGGGGAACATACTCGGGAGCATCGTCAAAACGTTCCTGCCCTTGGTGATGCGTGGAGTGAAAGCGATCGGCAAACAAGCGGTACGCAGTGGACTGCAAGTGGCCGGTGATGTCTTGGGGGGGGTACGGCACCCAAAGGAGCCTTGAAACGGCGGGCCAAAGAAGCGGGAGGCGTCTTGGTCGCCAAAACACAACGCACCGTAGGGAATAAAAGACCTGCACCACCGAGACCACGCACCAGTCGACGACCGACCCAGCGACGACGCACATCGAAGACCCAGGATATCTTTTCTTAACCATGTCCTTGATCCACGCAGAGTCCTGCCCCTCCACCATCAGTGAATTTGATTTGTGGACCGTGCCGCCCACACAGACCAGCGCCGAACAAGGATTATGGGTAGTAGTGGTATAGGCGTATCACAGGTCTTACTCCTCCACCCAAATACTCCTCCACTCACCGACCACCGTCATACGTCACTACTGATTTCTAGTTGCATAGATTATTGGGATTTGATATTAATAAATTATATACGTATAGATATAATTTACCTAAATATATATATATAGTATAGACCTACATATGATATTATAAATAAATTCTCCGAATTTATACGATAATCGTTAATAACGATTCAAAACACGGCGTATATTTTACTCTATATCGGTTTTACAAAAAGGGTGTTATTTCAATAAAAATATATATATGTAGTATAGATTTATGATATTATAAATAATTTCTCCGAATTTGTACGTTAACCGTTCATAAGGATTTAAAAACACGGCGTATATTAGGTTACAAGAAAAGCGTTATTGTAATTGGTGTATGGGGACATTTGGTGTTGGATAATACACGGTACATTTGATGCGGTAAATATTGATTATGACCTCGCTGTATAGGTAGAACGGTCGGTGTTACCAATTACAGAATCGTATTGATTCTAGAACGTACCGGTGTATTCATGTGAAGCTGTAATATAAGTTGACGGTGTAACACGTGTGATAGAATAAACAGAATCGGCTATAGGCTTCATGGGTTATTTCAATTCGTGTATGGCGACATATGGTGTTGGGTGTTTATATTTATAGAACGATATCGATTTAGTTAGGGTATGGAATTATGCAATACGATCGACATATAATAAGAGTTGAAAGGATATACCGTGAAATAAATCATTATTTGGGAACTGCTTTTCGAGATATATACGGCTAATATTATTCGATTTATCTCTTACTTCGGAATGGCGAATTTACTGGAAAATACCAGCGAACCTAAAGAATCGTCCGTAAGTATTACGATTTTATTACAACTTACTCACAGATAATACCGATACGTTTTATCATATGACTTTGTCGATATAATGATGTACATAAGCGAACGGCGTTGTAAATGATCGATTATAACCGATCTTAATATATTGTCTGCTCACGTTTAATATTTCAACTGTATGTTTTTTATAGGCTAACAAATCTGCGTGGGCTGGATTCGTACGAGAAAATGCGGACGTTTTAGGTAGTTCGGGCTGGCCAAGTTTGTAGAATGCATTTGCCGTAGATGCGGTCGTTGATACACGGCCCGTTTATAATGACGATGATTGGAATGTGAATATAAGAAGTCCGACAACCATTCTCCTAAATGATTCCCCTTCACTACCGGATATTAAAACACGAAAATGTGTGGAAGAATTAGCCCGTTTATTTCCACCCCGAGTTTGTAAAAACTGTAACCAGTCATTAGGCGTTGAAGTATGTGGTAGATGTCGACTTAGTTTATGCAGAGAGTGCGCGTGTTTCGCCCGACAGGTGTCATTCGGGGTTGATATTTTGTCCAACTTGTAGTTGTATGTTTGGTGGTCATTGGTGAATGAAACATTCCAAATAATCAAAACCAATAATAACAATAAAGAGCTGCCACACCTATCTATGGATGGTATATTTACTATCACTGGATAGCAGCTGTAACTGACTAGCGTCCATATAAAGTTATATCGAAACGACTCTGGACGGTGGCTGAAAGAAAGAAGGACACAACTTCGGTTGTTAAAGTTCAAAGTATATATTTATTTATACAAATTAATTAATTTAGTAATGACAGTTTCAAAACGAACATACAAACTGAGCAATCCTAGTACCCAAACGTCAATTTCATTTCCATAACCCTATGAAAGAGCTGAGGGTGTATCGATAACGAATGCAACGGTACGTCCTGGTGGCGAAATCAACTAATCAAAAGGTTTGATCGGTTGTCTTGTGTACTCGCGCGGTAAAAGTCTGTTTATTAAGAATTTACGCATCTCAACGGCAGATTCTTTCGCTTCATCATTTGATAAGTCGTCTTCCTCACGCATCCATTTCTTAGTCGCCATTACTTTCTGATGAATCGGGTGCTTCCGTAGTTTTCTCCATAACCTTAAATTACGGACGTAGATATTTCGGAACCTTGTCTGTATTCTGGGTAAAAGCTTGTCATATGCCATCTGATGCGCAATTGGTTCATCCATTCCGTCTTCTTCGTAAACTTCCGCAAGGTCGTTTATATCGGATTCATGATCATCAATCGCTTTATCCGCGAAGAGATCCCACAAACACACGTCATTCTCGACATCATCGTTATCACCAGCATCATCATCATCATCATCATCATCATCATCATCATCCGTAACTTCTCCGTCATCATCATCGTCACCATTACCTTCATCATCATCACCATCATTGTTATCATCATCATCATCGGCGTCAGTAGCGTCTGTATCATTTTGATCACCATGGTAGCCATAAGTTTGACCTGAAGTACATTTATTTCTACCATTACTACCGGAACTGGAAAATTCGTCCCCATGGACAATACTTCCGCCCGCATGGTAATACGATCCTCCACATGCCGTAGGGTCACTCACCGTCACCGTATAGGGATGTTCTACTCTACTTGGTGGACCTATAGCGGGACTCGGTGGTGTCTCTTGTCTATGCATTAGACACATATGTCTGAGCATATTGTCGCGACGAGAGAGTGTCTTCTGACAGAACGGACATGTACTCGACATGGTTCCCGGTCAAAAGGGCGGATACAGACTGAGGATAATGGTGTACAAACGACCTTATATGACCACTCACCCACTCACTCACTCACTCTGACTAACTCACTCACTCACTCACCATCGTTAGTGCGTCCATGCGTTAAGACGGACGTTGGGAACGCCTCACGGACGTTGGGCATGCCTCAATCACTCAATCACTCGCTCAGTCACTCACTCACTAAATCGCACTAACTCACTCACTCACTCACCATCGTTAGTGCGTTGGGAACGCCTCACGGACGTTGGGCATGCCTCAATCACTCAATCAGTCACTCACTAACTCACTCACTCACTCACACACACTCTGACTGACCCTCGCATATATCGGTTGCGCATAAGCGCATCTGCGGTCCCATTGACACCAGATGGCGCTGTTGACCTACTTGTGACGTCATCTGACGTATTGACCACTCGTGGCCCTGGTGTCAATGGGACCGAAGATGCGCTTATGCGCAGCCAATATATGCGAGGGTCAGTCAGAGTGTGTGTGAGTGAGTGAGTGAGTGAGTGCGTGACTGAGTGAGTGATTGAGTGATTGAGGCATGCCCAACGTCCGTGAGGAGTTCCCAACGCCCGTCTTAACGCATGGACGCACTAACGATGGTGAGTGAGTGAGTGAGTTAGTGAGATTGAGTGAGTGAGTGACTGACTGAGTGAGTGATTCAGTGATTGAGGCATGCCCAACGTCCGTGAGGCATTCCCAACGCCCGTCTTAACGCATGGACGCACTAACGATGGTGAGTGAGTGAGTGAGTTAGTCAGAGTGAGTGAGTGAGTGGTCATATAAGGTCGTCTGTACACCATTATCCTCAGTCTGTATCCGCCCTCTGACCGGGAACCATGTCGAGTACATGTCCGTTCTGTCAGAAGACACTCTCTCGTTGTGACAATATGCTCAGACATATGCGTCTAATGCATAGACAAGAGACACCACCGAGTCCCGCTATAGGTCCACCAAGTAGAGTAGAACATCCCTATATGGTGACGGTGAGTGACCCTACGGCATGTGGAGGATCGTATTACCATGCGGGCGGAAGTATTGTCCATGGGGACGAATTTTCCAGTTCCGGTAGTGATGGTAAAAATAAATGTACTTCAGGTCAAACTTTTGGCTACCATGGTAATCAAAATGATACAGACGCTACTGACGCCGATGATGATGATGATAATGATGATGACAATGATGGTGATGATGATGAAGGTAATGGTGATGATGATGCTGCTGGTGATAACGATGATGTCGAGAATGACGTGTGTTTGTGGGATCTCTTCGCGGATAAAGCGATTGATGATCATGAATCCGATATAAACGACCTTGCGGAACTTTACGAAGAAGACGGAATGAATGAACCAATTGCGCATCAGATGGCATATGACAAGCTTTTACCCAGAATACAGACAAGTTTCCGAAATATCTACGTCCGTAATTTAAGGTTATGGAGAAAACTACGGAAGCACCCAATTCATCAGAAAGTAATGGCGACTAAGAAACGGATGTACTTTCTCACTGTCGCTTAACACCGGTCCCTCCCTGTAAGATCTGTTGCATCTCTTCATCGAGGGTGTTTATGGCCTTCACCGTAGGTGGAACAGGGTAGGGCGATTGGAGGTTTTGAAGGAACCGTGGTTCGACGAGGACCATTTTTTTCGTGTGGTTCATTGTCGGCCGAAGAGTCCACCCAATACTGGACCCAACACGGAAGCGGCCAACGGTGCTAAGATGGCCCCGAGAAAGCCGCCTTTCTGTAACACCTTTTTCTTTTGTGTTTGAGGGACCCGCTTCTGGACTAGGGTTCGGAGACCTGTCTTATGCTTGGCCAACTTGGTCTTCTGAGCCGGAGTCAGCGGTACGTTGCCTTTTAACAGGTTGTACCCGATCTCGCACAGACAGCGTACAAGGTCAGGGTCCGCACCGCGTACAATGGTTCGGACCAGCTCGGGTGGGGCCGTCTTCAATACACGGAGCGTCGGAGCGTGCTTCCGTACTCGCGCAGACATCATGTACAACTAATGCTAGAACCCACAACTCTGCTCTTTTGATCTACTTCAGAGAACAGAGACAAAGCCAACCATGCTGTGGTATTAATTCTTTTTATTACCCCCATCACCAAACACACACACCCCAGCTGGGGGCGCCACTGTGGATGTGTTTACATTATTTTTGCATGTACACGTGGTGGGTCTCTCCGGGAAAGATGCCGATCCGTAGTCGAAGGTGGTCGGGGGTGGCTTGCTTGAGGTCGAGGAGCATATACCCGGTGTGCGGCCGGGATACATCTGTCTCGCCAGGTGCAGCAGTTGAGTGGTATCTCTCGGGTTTTTGAAGACAACCGGGTAGTGGGCATTTAAGCTGATGTTCCGATGTTCTTTGTTTTTACTGAACAGATTCTGCACAATGTAGATGATGCTGAGCCGTCGATGATGGCTGCCTTTGGTAAAGAGTTGGGTGACCCGCGCATCCGTCTCCGCCATGAGATCATCCAGAACCACCAAGGTGTCGGGTTCCAAATCGGTCAGGTTGGGTAGGGCTTCCACGAACGTGATGTGGGGCATTGCTGCATACGCTGCCTGCCCTTCTCCGTAACACCACACGACTCGGGCAATGGGGTGGAGTGATCATGCTGTCGGCGTGTTGAAGGAGCTTCCTGACGAAGTGCGCTTTGCCGGAGCCCGTCGTTCCTGCGATGACGCAAGTGAAGGGATGCTGCCACCAAGGGTCCATGGTTCGAGCTGTATGCGCTGTCGTGGTAACCCGCTCTTGTAAATTTGGTACGAGTGAACTGGAGTGGTGGTGGTGGGTACAACGTCGGTCGTCGTTGTCTGTTCACTGCGAGTGATAATGGTGGTGGGTACAGGTCGGTCGTCGTTGTCTGTTCAGTGTGAGTGATGAATTCCGGTGGGTTTTCAGACGTAGTGGGTGTACTTGGTGTAGGTGTGGAGCTTGGTGTGGAGCTCGATGGGGCTTGTACACGGGGTGTGGTGGTGGTGGTGACTGGGCTCGATACGGGGTTGACTGGTGCTATCTATAGACCGGTTTCACTGATGGCTGGTGTTCTCAGTTGGTTAAGCAACGTGCTGACATAGGCTACGTCGTAAAACACACCTCCGTACAACACACTCAGCGGGGTTAGCAGTATCACCACAAAGCCCACTTGCGCTTTGCGCATTTTGGGAGACGTTGTGTTCAGAGGCAGCTGCTGTTTGTCCATAGCACTGTGGTCGGACGTGGAATGAAGGATGACGGCAGTGGTGCCTGGCTTTATAGTCGTTTCACCTGGTTGGCAGCGACCCAGGAATTGAAGGAACTGGGCCAGCCTTGCCATTTGACGAAATGAAACAGTTTGCCACGTTGACGTTCCGTTTTCAAAATCTGCTCCACCGTGTGGTAGTCTTGCTGAGTTTTTACGACAGGCTGTAATTCCGTCTCGTAAAACGTCCCTAGCAACGGTTCCCCTTAAAGATCTTCCAGTTCATAGACTCGCTGCTGTCGGGGTAGGCGCGGTTTAATCAGGAAGTGCTCATCGCTCCAGTTGGGGAAGTAACTTTTCTCAAATTGACCTTTGACTTTACTGATCCGTACAGGGTCCCCGACCTTATACACCGCCTTCGTCGTTCGCTGCGATTGGCTGGGGTACAAGACACGCCGGACTTGGGCTTCATTGCGTTGGGTCACGGTAATGGGGGCTCTCTCTATACTCCGGTGATAGGCTCGATTGTAACCACTCACAAGTTTCGGGAGAACATCGATGTACCGCCTTGTATGCTTATAGGTGAAATATTTATACATGCGGCCTTTGAATGCCCTGTTGAACCTTTCCACCACGGAAGCCTTGGTCTCGTTGTACGTATGGAAGAAAAACTCCTTCTGGGCTTTCAGAAACTGTTGGAACGGTCTGTTGAGGAATTCCGTGCCTTCGTCGGTTTCCAAATACAAAGGTTTGCGCCCGGTCTTGAAGATGTCCTTGAACGCCGCTATGAGATTCGCCCCCGTTTTCGTCCGGATGGGTACCACCCACGCATACTTCGATAGGATATCGATGCACGTCAAGATATACCGATTCCCATCGTTGTGTTTGGCAAAGGCGCTCATATCGACCAAATCCACTTGCCACTGGGCATCTATTCCTCCCACGCTGACCCGGTTCCGTAGAAAATGGGGACGGACAGATCGATGTAAGGTATAGGTGTCTTGTTTTCTTAACCAATCTCGGACTTGGGCACGTTGTATCCCCTGGGGTTTGGCCGCTCGATAGAGAGCGGGCAATGCACTATAGGCCGCCGGACTGTCGTGACTGTAGTATAAGTTATCCAACACCTTCTCCCAGCGCTTCATGGTGACAAATGATGATGGACCCTGGCTCTATCGTTTATTTATAACGGGTATATCTTGGGCCGGAGTTTCTTTCTGATTTTCTTCGTTGGCTTCCACAGTGTCCATGGTAAATGACCAGTCCAACTCGTCTGATGACCGCTTGATAAGCACTTGATCCACATCTACCATGGCATCTTCCAATGCAGACCATAGATCAGGGTGAAGGGTAAAATGCACTGTACCCCCATCTAGCCGAGCCAGTTGAGCAACGAAAGGGCCGCGTCGGATGTATACATCGTGACACAAGTGGATGAGGTCGCCGTCCAGTTCACCAGACAACACCCGTTTGAATTTGGTCCAGCCCTCTCGGGACAGACGAATGTGAACCGGGCACGGTTGTGTAGGGTCCGCATCACAGATGTCTCCCACCTCCTCCATGATATCGACGTGCAGGAAGACCTCGGGGGTCAAGCTGAGATACGCCCGTATTATATGCTCCGTCATGGTCAGTACGTGAATGGTACCAGGTTTGACTGTCTCTCGTATTTATAGTGACAACCCCGTGAGATCAAAGGATCGGGTGGTCAAAGTCTAGCCGGGTAGTCAATGGCATCGTCGTCTGGTTCATTGCTAGACATGTGTTCATTGGGTTCTGCCGCCGCTTCTCTCAGGGCACGAGCCCACTCCAACTAGTCTGATGACCGCTCGTCCGGTGTAAACAGCTGGTCCACGATAGGCACCACTTTCTCGAAGGCTGTCCACAAATCGGGGTCTAGGGTGAAGCCTCGCATAGGGTCTTGCTAACGGCCCAGGCGTGGGAAGAAGGGTCAACGGTATACGTAGATGGCATTGTCTATGTGGATGAGGTGTCCGGCGAGCTCGCCGCTCAACACCCGTTTAAATTTGGTCCAGCCGTCACGGTGTAGCGTAACCGTATTCGATACGGTCTCAGCGCGCGACCAGCAAACATCTCCACGGTCTTCCACGAGGGTGACTTTATCTTCATAGACGTGTAACCCCATCCGGGGTGTAAGGGGAAGGACGGCTCGTAGAACTGGTGACATGGTTGACCCAATGACGATCGTTGAATGACGCACACTGTGTCTGACCCTCGTATTTATAGTCCGGTCCCACTGTCATTGCCACAGTGCCAGCGTCAAGAGGGCACAGACCATGACTAGGCCAACCAGCCGTCGCTGATTCCGGCGTGAGCGCTCGTGGTCCATAGCCCGAGCATCAAGGATGGCTGTCATAGTCCAGTAGGGGTGAGTGATGGCACACCTCTCCATCGAGTGCACTCTGTCGAGGACCACTTCTGTGGACTCGTTCAGGATCTGTCGTCGCCCCTCGTTGCCGTCGCCATCTGAAAACATGGACCGAACCACTGCTCGGTAACCCGTGAGCGAATTAACCACGGTCCCATGCTGTAAAATGCGAGTCGCATAGGGACGGGTGTCCATCATGGCTCTGCAACCGTAGGAATGGAGGTGTAGGATCCAGAGAGACGTGTTTTATAGACCATGTCACACATGCGCGCCTAGACGTAACTCTACGGGTGTAGTCCGTGATACGTACTATTCTGATGGGTTAGTCCAAAAGAGAGAGCAACAACAACAACAACAACAAAGATTACAGCGCCAGAGGATCCCCTGGAAAATCTTCTCCACGTCTCATGGTATAGCTCCGGTGAGGCAGGCTCAGGCTGGTCAGGCAGGCTCAGGCTGGTCAGGTCAAGCAGGCCAATGAATGCAGCATTGCCCTAAACATTCCCACTTTTATACACCTACATAGAAGTACCCGGATGTAGGCGCGGACGTAGGCGAAAGCATCCCAGTACCCGGATGTAGGCGCAGACGTGAGCGAAATTCTAGTACCCGTCCATTGGTCCTTTTATCGATCGCTCATTGGCTCTTTTTCTCGACCGCTGATTGGTCCAAATGGAACTGCCCATCCTTCCCAGGTTAATTTACAATCCCCTTTTTGGGATCAAGCTCTGTATATCGATGCCGCAACATTGTTGCCGAACCTTGCCGAAAGGGAGACCTTGGACCTTTTGACCTGGATGTGACCTTTTGACCCGACATTCATCTGCGCACTGCCGGTGATGACGCGCGCGCGCGCGTGCGGCCGGAGTAACCCGCGCGCTGCGGCCGGGGCGGGCCGGGGCTGGCCGGGAAAAACCCCACAGACAGGTCAGTACATGCATTCCTATCATGTTCCCAGGTCATACCCCATTCACACAGACCCTCATGCATACCCGGATGCAGGCGCAGACGTCAGCGAAATTCTGGCGGGAAAACCCCCACAGACAGGTCGGTACATGTCCTATCATGTTCCCAGGTCGCGCCCCATTTACCCAGACCGGAAGTGATGTCATACCCCTAATTTTACATGCACCCATCCTTGACTGGATGCCCCTTCACGAATGCTTCACTTTGATACCTCACTCGACTCCATCGGACCATTAGTGGCCCACCTAGACCGCAAAAACGTCTATTTCCACACCCGTTTCCCACAATTCCCTGTCTGCGCATGCGCAGAATGTGGACAACGGCCGAGACACTACTCCAGGCGGTTGCTCCCTCACATAGGCTTCACATGGATACCTCACTCGACTTCATCGACCCAAAAGTAGCTCGCCTATGCCCCAGAACGTCTATTTCCATACACTTTCTCTACTGGGCATGGGCAGAATGACGTCAGTTCCACGTCACACCCAGCCCTTTGGATACTCCCTCACGTATGCTTTACATTGATACCTCACTCGATCCAATCGGCCCAATAGTGGCCCACCTAAACCCCAACACGTCTATTTCTATACTACGGCCAGACTGCGCATGCGCAGACTATTGACAACGAACGACACACTAGCCCAGGCGGTGCTCCCTCACGACAGCTTCAAAATAAGACCTCATACGACACCATAGGATCATTAGGGGCTCACCTAAACCCTAAAACGTCTATTTCCACACCCTTTTCCCAGAATTCCCTGTCTGCGCATGCGCAGAATGTCGACAACGGCCGAGACACTAGTCCAATCGGATGCCCCCTCACATAGGCTTCACATTGATACCTCACTCGACCCCATCGGTCCATTAGTGGCCCACCTAGACCCCAACACGGCTATTTCCATACCCTTTGTCTACCGCGCATGCGCAGAATGACGATATTTCAACCTCACACCCAGCCCGTCGGATGCGCCTTCACGAATGCTTCACATTGATACCTCATACGACTCCATCGATCCACTAGTGGCCCACCTAGACCCCAAAACGTTTATTTCCATACACTTTGTCTATAGATTTAATATGCATTCCTAGTACCCGTTCTCTGCATGGCAGAACTGCACAACTCAGAACAAGTCTGGACATGCCTTGATCTCGGGGAGCCAGGTGTTCGGCACGTGAAATCACTCACGCAGACGACCAACCAGGTGTTCACCGCAACATTGTAGCGAACGTGCAACAATGTTGCAATTCGGGGAGCCAGGTGTTCGGCACGTGACAACCCCAAGCAGACGACAGCGAAATTCTGGCGGGAAAACCCCCACAGACAGTACATGGCCTATCATGTTCTGAAGATGGCGGACCTCACCGAAAAGACACGGACGTACGTGTCACGGACCTGACCGAAAAGACACGGAGGTGACCGATATTAGCCCTTTTGGCTAGAGTTGATAGGGATTTTCCCCTATTTTAGGGGTAAAGTCCGTGTTTCGCTTTTTATATTTTCGGGGAAAAATCCTAATTTTACATGCACCCACCCATGACTGAATGACCCTAGAGGAGCGCTTCACCTTGACACCTCACTCGACCCATTCGGTACACTAGGGACCCACCCCGGTCACAAAACGTCTATTCACATACTCTTCTTAGGCATTCCCCGTATACATTAACATTGGAAGTCACTTGGTTGACATGGGACTACTTTCTGTCCGCGGAAGTGACGGCATCACCACCAGACCGCGGAAGAATACAAAGGTTAAAGGTTGCCGGAACTACTTTTGACCTCCACGTGACCTTGATCTGGTGGCGCCCCCTGGCGCCACAGAGGTGAGAGGCGATGTGGCGCCCCCTATACTTTAACCTGGAAAAAAAGGGGAACCAAGAGTTACCTCCCTGGAAAAGTTGGCTCGAAATAGCCTTTCCCTACTACTACCGTGGATCCCTTGAGATGGGCACACCGTCAACGCCCCAACACACAATGGGTCGTAGAGAGGGTCACCAATGTTACGTTCTTCGTTACCAAGCTGATCGACCACCCCCATCGACTGAATGCGTCACCCTTGCACTGATGAATAGCATAACATGCCGTATATACTCTCTATGTCTACATGCTGATCGTTGACTTGAGCTCAGTAAACATTAAATGTGACGGTGCGTTAAATAATAAAACATGGTGTTTGATATTTCAATTTGTTTTGCTGTGAACATACTAAATATACCCAGGGCGGCTCTCCCAGTCTGGGTATGATGTAACATTGGGGATAATAAACTGTATAAACATTGCTGAACTTGCTGTTATTCACGACAACCGCTTTCCGCTATACTTGGATGAAATATATACCCCGATGTGATATAGTGCCCTTGCACACTTCCGAAACTTCCCTTTAACCCGCGCGCGCGCGCGTGCGGCCGGATAACCCGCGCGCGCTGCGGCCGGGCCAGGCCGGGCCGGGCCGGGCCCGGGCCGGGCCGGGCCGGAATAAACCTGGATGGAAAATCCGGACCCTACGTCTAAGGAAACATTGGAACTCTTCTGGGTTCGGAGGTAGTTTTTGTGAAACCGGAAGTGATGTCTGTGCGAACAACCCACACCATCAAACCACAACCACGGACCCATAGTGGTTGGTCAAACACACTGCCACGTACCCCCAAAATGCCTGCTTTCTATACTACGGCCAGACTGCGCCTGTGCAGACTCTTGAACACGGATGAACCATTAGCACAGTCGGATGCTGCTTCACGAGAGCTTCAAAATGAGACCTCATACGACTCCATCGGACCAATAGTGACCCATGTCGGCGCCAAAATGTCTATTTTCATATACTTGGTCTACTGCGCATGCGCAGAATGACGTTAGTGTTACGTCACATCCACCCCGTCGGATGCGCCCTCACGAATGCTTCATATTGATACCTCATTCGACCCCATCAGACCATTAGGGGCCTACCTAGACCCTAAAACGTCTATTTCCATACCCTTTTCCCAAAATTCCCTGTCTGCGCATGCGCGGAATGTAGAACACGAACAACACACTAGTCCAGGCGGATGCTCCCTCACGAGAGCTTCAAAATAAGACCTCATACGACACCATAGGATCATTAGCGGCTCACCTAGACCCCAAAATGTCTATTTCCATACCCTTTTCCCACAATTCCTGCTTGCGCATGCGCAGAATGACGTCAGTTCCACGTCACACCCATCCCGTCGGATGCTCCCTCACGAATGATTCACATTGATACCTCACTTGATCCAATCGGCCCACTCGTGGCCCACCTAGACTCCAAAACGTCTATTTCCATACCCTTTTCCCACAACTCCCTGTCTGCGCATGCGCAGAATGTGGACAACGAACGATACACTAGTCCAGGTGGATGCTCCTTCACGAATGCTTCACATTGATACCTTATACGACTCCATCAGCTCACTAGTGGCCCATCTAGACCCCAAAACGTCTATTTCCGTACACTTTCTCTACTGCGCATGCGCAGAATGACGCCAGTTCCACGTCACACCCATTTCGTCGGATGCCCCTTCACGAATGCTTCACTTTGACACCTCACTCCCCTCTCGCCCCTGAAGATTGCCGGAGAATGCCAGAGAATTTGGGACTACTTTCTGTCCGCGGAGGCAGACCGCATCACCACCAGACCGCATCACGGCGGAGAAATACACACGCCCGATTCACGCAGACCGGAAGTGACGTCATACCTGCGCACAACACTCCTGCGCACACCGCCACAAAACCGCCACACAAAATCTCATACCTGCGCACAACACTCCCGCGCACACCTACTCCACAATTCCTGCGCATGCGCAGTGAGGCGCCATTAAGTCGAAAAGGGTAGAGCCTACTACTCGTGTGTGCTCTAATCGTTCATATGTGGTCAGGCTGTTTGATCAGTGCCAGTCTGATAGATTCTCAGATTAATACCAGTGATAAACACACCAAACCTCCCCACAGCGCATGCTCGGTTTCACAGGTTCACTCCATATATGTCCGTGGCACCAATAGAGGACGGAAGTCGACCTTTGCGACGTGGCTATGACGTATATACGGACAACCTCCCCACAGCGCATGCTCCATTTCGCAGGCTCCATTACCACCCCTGCCACCAATAGCGGAAGTTGACCTTTACTACGTTGCTATGACGTATAGGGGAAACCAACCAACGCACGGTTCAGTTTGAATCCAGCCGAACAACTCCTTTAATGTTGTACATGAGCGAACTACTTTTCATATGCTCTGTCCAGATAAACAGCGAAAATTATCTCCAGATAATTCTTGTTAACGCTAGGTCAACAGAGGTATTATTCAGACTTGAAAAGTAATCGAAATGCTCGGTATACATCTATTTTACTATATATGATGTCACTTCCGGCGATGTACGCGAAGGCCCCGAATCCGGTCCAAAAATCTGACTGGTGGGTGGGGTGTTATTAGACCCCCAGCGAGGTGGTCGATATACGGACACACACCCGCACACACCGCGTTGTTTGAATCTGACCGAATAACTATTCAGTTTTGTGCATGAGCGAACTACTTTCCATATGCACGTCCCATATTTACGGCGGAAATAATATATTTCTTAATGATAGGTCAACAGAGGTGTTATGCACAATTGAAAAATAATCTGAATTTTCCACAAACATCGCTATTACTATATATGATGTCATTTCCGGCGGTGCGCGTGCTGCTCGGGCGGGAAATCCTGTAGGAAAATCTGACTGATGGTCGGGGTATTGTAGTTGAAACAGAGGAGTAATAACACACAGGGGCTTGTTGTTGATCAATTATGATATTTATATTGATATATACTCTCCTCCCACACCATAAATATGAAGTAGGAAGATATTTATGAATATTAATATCATATCGGCAGATTTGCCACCCTGGCCTGAGACATTCTCCCAGATAAGTTTACGTTTTACAAATCTTTGGGAGAGTTTAGTTTTATTTATTGCCTTCTTTTGAGCCAATAGGGCGGCTTATTGTTGAGTGACAAATTTCTCGCTGGCATTTGTAGGATAGTTTTGACACTATCTTCTGTGGTTAGCCTTAACTTGTACAATTAGCTTTTAACAAGTTGGACGTATCCCCAACGAAACGGCAGCTCCAGAGAAATAAAGAAGTTGTTATCCATAAAATAGCTTAAGAAGTGGAGTAAATTGAACTTTCTGCGCCATTAGAGAAGAGACTATAATCATTTACTGTGGGACTGTACTTTCGTTCAAGGTATATGGACCAATTTGCAGAGATGGACAATCGAGATTAATCTACCACATAAAAAACTGTCCCTCACTGAGGTATAATCTTTGGCTCTAACGAGCTGAAAGGACAACTTAATCATGTGGAACTACATATACAACTGGAGATCTTGGAGTATCAGATCAAATTGGCCTTCGGCCAAAGCGGCTGTTTTGAAAATTAAAACGTTGGAAAAGGCCATTGCATTATATAATAATTCTGTGACAACTTTTAATACTAAATGGCGACCTCTGACTGACATTGAGAGTTGAGAAAATCTGCTACCGCACATATAGAACGTATACGGATCGTTAAGGTTAATTGAACAGTGTTATTATCCAACCAGTTTTTTCACATATGCCGGAAAAAATTAATTGCCGACTTATTCATGAGATTACAGCTCCTTTTTTCACACCAGTATTATACACATGTACCTGCGGTATGCCCTGGTGCTGCGGGGCAGATTGTACATATCAGGGATAGTGAAATAAAGGCCCAACACACGGAGTTTTAGTGCTTATCAAGGATGTACAAAATATCTTATCCGATAATTAGCCTTATGCTCAGACACTCTCCCGTCAAATAGCCCGGAAACATCTCCACCCAATAATCTCACCTAGTTAATTTGTGGCTGATATCATCCCTAACTGGAGCATGACAGAGGACGAATCCGTCAGCCTTTTTATTTGTCGCATATTTCGTTCGGTTTGGTTGTTTGAATTTAGATGTTCGTATCCGCGTTTGTTTTGACATAAAAGGCGTCCCCATGTCGTTACCGATCCGAATTGCAAAGGGTTTGTCCTCTGGCTTTTTTCCCCCACAAACTCGGTTCTCGTCTGAATATAACGAGATCCCACGAAAGTGGAGAACCTGTCTCGCACGTCGTCCGTTCATTGACTGCTATTTTAGACAGACTGTTCAAGTCGTAGTCGCACAGTACGAGTAGGGGTAATTTGGGAAGTTAACCCTCTGAAGCATTGGCCTCTGGAAGACTGACTTCATCAACATATTTCACACGGTCAGCTGATATCAGTAATATACACGGGTTATAGCAACGGATTCACGCTGTACTCGGCTATATTCAAGAATACATGCAATCACGAACCCTTTTTGACCAGAAGTGTTTTCTAACTAACATGTTCAATTTTTACCAAAAATAAATAATCAGATAACCTGCATTAGAATATACAGTCGAAAATTTGATAAAATTGGATCTGGATCCATAATACTGAGTTAAAGCGGGGGAAATTGAAGCGGGTCGTCAATAGGCAGGTTTGTGAGAATGCGGGAGTGTCACACCACTTATTATAATGAGAACGATTAAATAAAATATTTTTTTTTTGGTGAACTTATGACATCAAATTTGTCTAGAGATTTCTTTTTGTATTTATTTTATATTTTCGAAATATGGAGCATTTTAATAAATACTTGTCGTGATATAGAATAGACCCTATATGATACGGTCGAATGATGCATAAACATAATAAATCAGCCAATATAATATACTGTAGTACGAGCATATGTTGATATTAAGAAATGAAGATCGATAACAGCAGCCGTTACTTCAAGTAAAATTCAATAAACTCAGGTCGTCAGATGTAACCGTCCCAGGTGAATAGTTAATATATAGAGCCCAAAGAGAAGGTGCGAACAGCCAAGGCTTCTCGATTTTTCCATTCAATTCACCGGGACTATACCATTTTTAAGAACATAACGAATTCATTCGTTGGAGTAACGTGGCTTTGTTGAATTTACAGGGGACGATATATAACATAACACCTTCGGGCACGTCCTTAATATACGGCATTGCTTGACAACAATTTGGACGAAACCCCGAGTCTTTCCAAGCAAATTCAGCGAGGTTTCAAGGAAATTGATATTTCTAAATGTTCTAGTCGTTGTATTCGCTAAAATGCATGTGACAATTGTGGAGAAGAGTGGGAAGCGATTTCCTGCGGTTTATGTTTGTATTGGCTTCGTTGTGTTTGCCATGGCCGTCGTTATCCTGGGCTATATGACTAGAAGTCGGAGATATGCGATTCTTCCGTTCCCTACCGACAATGATGAGAGTGAACAGCTCGCAGCACAGCTTGATCAAGATCCATCGGTTGATTCTGGAGAAACGAAAATGCGACCCGGATTCCAGGATAAAGAATTACCATACACTGAAATCAAAAGCAATTCGCTAGACACTGACTGGTTGAAGGGTCTTTTGTTACCAGAAAGCTCTAGAAAAGAGGAAATTCCGGATGACACATTAGATAAACCGTTCACTGACGAAGGATTCAGAAATGGACAGATGGAGTATCCAGTTACAGAAGATGATAACGGGGGTCTCAGTGATACACCACCAGTTGACAACTCCAATCATGCCAGTCAATTTACTAACTACGCCAACCAAACTACCAATTCGAGCCAAACCCCACTTTCTATACTACTCGGGTTGGCAACTTCATCTCAATCTAAAGAAAACATAAGCGTCGGTACAGAAACGCACACCATTGGTATAGGGTATGAAACCAGTTTTGTTTCAGGCCTTGGGCCAAATGACTCTTATTCCCAGACGACGATGTTGACCGATAGTTCGATGCCAACAACCCCACCAACCACAAACGTAGAAGCGCCGAGATGTTTGGAATATATGACGTACAGTTCGGTCAAAGACTTCGTTGCTCATCAGATTCAATCCCAGAGTGACTCCGAAATGAACAATTTGCAAGATTTTCAGCGAGCCTTAAATACGGACTCCCGCTTGGGAGTAATAGACGTGGGTGCTACCATGGGGTTCTACAGTCTTGTGGCAGCTAAAATGGGCAGAACGGCTCTGGTGGTGGAGCCAAACCACGCATGCGCACTACAAATCCAGAGAATGCTTCAGAACAGTAATATGATGACTTCAGTTGCCTTCCTGGAAGTCGGCATTTCTAACACAACCGGATACGGCCGTCTAAGCGATGGCAACTCTATGGGGCCCACATTGGTCCAAGTGCCCGAAGAAGAAGTGACACTCGAACGTCTAAGCGATCATGTTCTCTTTAAAATTATGACGTTAAACCAGCTTTCTTACCACGTCAATTTTGAGACTGCCATCTTGAAAATCGATATAATGTCATCACAGCCTTTGGTCTTTGACGAGGCCCAAATTCTTTTCGATACTGTTAATATACCTTACATTTTTATGGATTGGGAATATTCCAGTGACAGAGACGAAATGATCAAGAGAACAATCCAATTTCTTCAGTCCAATGATTTCAGACCAAGCGAACGCTTACAAAATGGGTTCGGTTTGACGGCAGCTTTTTGTGAATTTTGGCCCAAACGAGTTATTTGGGCAAAACGATATCAATGGAATAACTAAAATTAAACGCTTTATTCGGTATTAGTACCAGCATTTGAAAGATAGGAATTGTATATATCGTATCTGTACACAAGAAGAAGTAAGTTTGATGCTAAGTTTGACGAAATTTCAATTCAATTCACCGCTGACCTCGAACTCTGTTATACCATGGAGGAATTAATACCTCCATGGTTATACGAAGGATAATGAAAACTTTTCTTGCGTCCTTCAGTTAGTAACATTAAAATGGGACATAGACGGCTATTGATCTTTGTGGTGGTCATGTGGACGGTCAATGAGTGGGTGAGTGAATATGATGTCGCATTAAACGCTATTTCAGTCATCAAAGGTCAATGAGTACACTTTCGGTCAGGTGAACATAAGTGACCTTTGGGTGGCATTCTTTCGCGGTGAGGCGGTTACTTCCGCTGCTGTGATGCGGCCCCCTGTTCACTTCCGCAGACAGAAAGTAGTCCCATGCCAATGAGCCTCAATGAGCAGTGAGTTTGTTGTCGCTTCGCCTGAATCTCCTGGGGATTTCTTGTGACGTCATAAATTCGGGGGCCAACAATTCTCAACATGTTTTATTCCATGGCGTCATCAGCGTCTGTGGAATGCATAGCCAGTTATACATGCATGGAATTTCCCATGACGGCATCAATCCGGAGTCAACAAGTTTTCCGAAGTGCTGTCATTCTGTGCATGTGCAGTCGAGTAGGAAAAAAGGACATTTGAGGTGGGAGCTTCAGCGAGTTCGGAGTCATCCGTGGTCTGAATGGTCCGTAGTTTACCATCTTGAAGCGCTTATCGGGTAGAGTCAGATTGGGCAGTTTCAGAGGTGCGCATGTGCAAGGGGTCACATTCGGTCGAAGGGGCGGGAGGGGAGAGAGCAAGTTACCAGTGAGCGAGTACGGTCGGCCTTCATGCTGTGATGCCCAAACGCTGTGGAGTAATGCTTGCTTTTAAAGACGTGAGACAGTAATGCACTTGAACTCCTAGCTTAACACTCCAACATCCTAGTGAAATAGCTCAGAAGCTCTGATGGGTTTAGATATCCCATGGAACTTACAATAATTCATTGTAATACAGTGATTCATGTCAACACCCGTCTCAATACCTAAATTCCCGATCTTAATTGCCTTAACGCACAATCTTAATACCCTATTTTAATGCCTTAACACACTAGCTTAATGCCTTGATGCATTGTCGATCGTCCAATCACATGCACATACTTTGATCATTGGCCTTCGTGAAAGTGACATCATCATTGGAAGTGACCTCATATGCAGAAGTGATGTCACCACATACACATTAGCTCACCTGGTGGTGCCGCCGGTACCCTGGTGCGCCCTATAGCCTACAAGCTACAGGGCAGGGTCCAGGCAGCATCACCAGGTAAGTGGGCATCTTGAATCTTTAAATTCTGCCAGAGATCAGGTAATGTATTTGTACAGGCTATTATAATACTAACGGGTCTATAAAGCGTAGCCCATACCAAAGGGTGTATAGATTCACTGCTCTATACATGCCATGGAATAAAACATGTTGAGACTTGTTGGCCCCCAAATTGATGATGTCATGGATATCCCCAGGTGTGTTTAACTCGCAATGCATTTAACACACTTTCATCATGCCATGGAATAAAACATGTAAAGACTCGTTGGCCCCCGAATTGATGTCATGGGAAATCCCCAGGAGATTCAGGCGAAGCAACAATAAGTGTATTTGGAGGCCTATTGGCAAGGGACTACTTTCTGCCTGCGGATGTAAACCGGTGACCACCTCACTGCGGAGGAATACCACCCAAAAGTCACATCCGGTCACCTGACCAGAAGTGCACTCAGTGACCTTGGACGCTTCCACAATGGTCAAAGGTCAATAGGTGTCCATGTCCCCTTTTACTACTACTTACTGGTGGACACAAGAAAAGTTTTGACTATCCTTTGTATAACTAATGATTTGGATGTCTGCTTTTATTACTACTCCATTACATACCTAGGCTAAGCATGCATTAAATAGCATATGGTGGTGAATTCAAACGAGCTTTTCAAGACAGATAACCATTTTGGTGTTTATTTAGGACATGAACATCTTCGTAGGTAACAATAATTTATACCAAGTTTCAAAAGAATTGAGCTAAGACTAGTTACATTCATTAGAACAGTTAATGGGTGGACGGACAATGCCATAACAGAAAACATCTCCCCATTACTGGCGAGCGTGTAAAAATTGATAGGCTTCTTGTTAGCCTTGAACAAAACTAGGAGCAATCGGACCAGGGCACAGACAGCCTTCATCGTGATCACTGTCGGTCATTTCAGGGTTCCCATCCTTCTTGAAAAATACTTTTCCAAATCAACTTTTTTCCATGACTTTCAAGCACTCACCTAGATTTCTTGTATTCTCAATACTTGAATGGTCACAAAGAGCATACAATAAAGTAAGCAACAGGCTAAAATTCAAAGAGCGACAGAAAAAAATCTCGAATTTCAACACCTAGAAATTTGTAATATAAAATACAAGGACTTTACAGGTTTTCAAGCAACTGTGGGAACATCTTACAATTCACATTATCTGTCCGCATCCGGCAAAACATTACAAAGATGAAGAAACATCATGTACTGAGAAATTAAAGCTTACAGTAAAATCCTCTAATAATTCAATCACATCATTCCAATATAAATTCATTATTATTTTAATGATTTAAGTGGAGATCAAGTTTATTAAATCTGATTTTTTTCCCCCACAAAATGCAGGGTGATTGCATTTTCATAGGGTGATTGAATATTTGAGGGTTTTTCTCAACTCCAATGTGACCAAAAACCGAAGACTTCTGTAGTTGTAATATAACCTTTATTTACAATGATATACATCAGTTAATATACCTGAATTGCAAGTCGGAAGCACACACTATGGTGCAGAAATGCCATGCAAATATTCCAAAAATAGAATGATATTTTGACCGCCGTCTGTGAATACATATATAGTTATACCTAAACAATTATTCAGTACAATATCATGACATTTAACAAAAATATTTAATTCGCACATTTGACAGTCGCGCCATCATTATTCAAATTGCTCAACATCATTTTGTATAACGTGATTTACAGGGAGTTATGAGAATAGCACTTCATATTTTAATTAAAGGTTGATTCATGATATAATAAACAGAGTTTCAAATTGATTGAAATGCCTTCCAATGAAATACACCCCACCCCTTTTCTACCCAATGGAGATTACTGGGGAAAACAGTTGAAACCCTCAGACACAGACTTCCAATATGGAAAATTTCACTTGCCCAGCAGAATGACATTGAGGATGTCCGCTGCTGGTGAATCAAAGTAATTAACTTTTTGAATGATGTGTAATATGAGGAAAAACAAAGAAAAGTTTAGAGGTTCATGTGCATTTTTTAGCTTTAGACAACGTTAAGTTGACTAACCCATGCTCCATTTGCTAACCCAGAAAACATAAGAAATAGCTCTGGTTTTGAAGCATATTCATAAAAAAATCATATAAATATTATTTACCTTTTTTCTTATATTCTAACTGTTTGAAGAAAATCACAATATGTATCAAAATATATCAAACTGGAGGAAATGTTGCTGCACAAAATTCTCGCCTAGAAGACCTCAAAAGGAAATCCCTATCTCTTAACCTAGGGAAGGGAGATAACCTACTGAGAAAAACAGGAAAAAACATGGAAAATGGCCGGCAAAGCCCAATAATGTTTCTGGTTGGTGCGATCATCTGTTTGAGCTACAAGTCTCAACCCCTTTGTTCACAAATGAAACTGCAAAATTTTCTGAAAACAGCCTCAAGTTTGTTTTGTTTACTACTGTGTGTTTTAAAATATAGCAGAATGTATTAAATTTTGTTTAAGGAACATGCAATGGTAAATATGTTTCAAACAGAACAGTTTCAGACGGAAGTTGTGCTTCCATGTTGTCATAATGTGTGTGTATTGTGGTGTGTCTGGCATGGCCAATGCAATTCATGCAAGTTCGTCCTTCCATCAGTGCCATCACCACAGCACAACGATCTCACGAAACAGCACCAAATCAGGAGGCTGATAAGCGAGGCAGATTTTCATGTTGACAACAATTGCAAATTCATGCAAAGTTCACTATCCACAAACCAGGACTAAAATAAAATGTTAAGACACTTATATCCTTCCTATTAATGAAACAGACCCTCCTGAAACAGAAGCCAGTTGGAGTACATAGCCATGCTATCTCTTTATATATGGATTAGGAGTGAAAAAAAAGCACAAACAATTTTTTTTTTATAAAACAACAAAGTGACATCGAAACAGAATAAACCATACTAAAACATTGACAAAATATAAGTGAAAAGGTATGTTAAAAATAAAACAAGTAAAAACTAGTGTTAAGACTCAATGATGTCAGGAACACCAGTAGTGAAACTTGAGTATGCCATCAGCTGGAGAAAAGTACTAAGCATACAAACACATATACAAGAAGCATACAGTGAAATCTGTGAATACCGACACATGGGTAAATTGACCAACCTCTGAATACCGACATTATCTGGGTCCCAATACTTAAATTTAAAGTATTTTGAACCTTGATAAACCAGAACCCTGTAAAAACTGACACAATAACCTGGTCCCAAGCATGGTCAGTATACACAGGTTTCACCGCACTTCCCTTTTGTAAACCTGGGATATAATATCACAGAGAGATTATCAGCTCCAATTTAATGCATGTCCAATGTCACAGAAATGCTGTAACTCACTGTATTGTTTACTCACCTGTGGCTCAGTTAATTTAGGTCATAAGTTGACGCAGTTAGTCTTATTACATTACCAAAAGAAAGAGTAAATAAATATCATTAAAGATGTAATGAGCCTCAAAATCAACGAATTCAGTGTCTCACATGTGCTTTTTTTTCAGCTGCAAAGCATATGCTGAAGCATCATAGTTTTCATATTTGATGAGAGTGAGGTCGCTGTATACAACCCTGCCAGCTTCGACTGGCTTGCCGCTTTCTGTCTCACCATTGTTCATGTATTGTATTTGGAAATGAAATTGACTGTGTGACATTTGGTAAAGTGACAGATAAAAACACACATATATAAGCTTGCTGACATGGCCATAAAAAAATAAATGGAATGTCATGCATTTGTTTTAGAATATAAATTTCTTCCATTTTCTCGTGAATGGCCGACAAATATTTAGTTTTAAGTGATTCAATATGTTTCTAGATGAATGGATATTCCATGCAGTCTAGAAGATAGCGGATTTGTCCCACTATCTAAGACACCGCTTACTTCTACAAAGCTAGTGAAAACCAGTCCAATTTATTGAAAAATTCCCCAAATATATTCATCAACTTATCAGCAACAAGACTATGTAATTCTGATGACACTAATGAGTTTTAACGAAAACAATTTTGAACATCAGAGAGAATAGCATCTTGGGCTCCATACAATGAAGTCCTCAATCCCTCTCAATACTGTATCCCACCCTGAACCAATCTAGGTAAACCAAGATGGTAAATCAGGGGAATACCATCTAGACGAAACGCTATGAAAACTTTGTGCGAAATGTTCGCCGATATTCTACGAGATCCCATAATAAGTCAATCACGACCATTTCAACCTTTTCGCTGTGACAATGATTGACGTTTACTTCAAGGAGTTTAACATCTTCGCACGGCACAATCTTTTGATATTTTCTACCCCAAACAAAGCCAGACTTTTCGGCGGGAGTAAACTCTTCGATGTTTACGGACCCTGTCTGGAAATGATGCCATATTTGGAAACTGTTTCAGAATAATGTTTATATATTAGACCACGAGCTACCATGTGTAATTACTGTGGGCGTGACTTTGAAATAGTTACAATCAGCTATCCATCTGATTGGCTAACAATATTAGTTTCAACTCGCACATGATTTATATAGGGCTGAATTCAGATATAATATTCCGTGATATTGTATCTGAGTTTACTGAGATTGAGCCTGAACATACATTGGCATGTTTTCTGTGTGGAACAAACATTTGGAAGGCGATAAAAAAAGCAGACAGATTTAGAAGAAAAAAAGAAAGATTAAAAAAATTGATGACACAAATTAGAGGTATGTGTATGTGTATGTACACAGGAACATTGAATATGAATACCATTGTAATGGAGTGAGAAGGAGGAGGAAGAAATGAACTAAAGATGACTAGGTACATGTAAAACAATACAACACATTGAAACATACTCATATACACTAACGAATAAAGACTAGATCTCTCTTATCTATCTCATTTGGGATTGTTCACAGCACTGCGCACATGAATAGAGAGAGAGAGAAAATCGGACAAACTCAGAATTGCGATATCAAATGAACTTGAAGACAACATGATGCCTTTGAGATAAACTTGCTGCTCCCAAGATAAAGAAGGGGTCTCCAAGATGAACATGGTGTCTCCTACATAAATGCAATCTGACAGACTTGTAATTCCACTACGTTACAGCTGTTTACATATGTATATATCAGATCTGAGTAAATTCAACATCAAAACAGTCAAATATGGTTAGGAAAACATAGAATCAAAGATATATTTCTGAGCTGACTGTTGTTCCTTCAAAATGAACATATCCTTCAATAAATGCACTTTCCATGAATAGTTATGGTGTTAGCATTGACAACCAAGTAGACATCTGATGGTTCCAAAAAATAAAAAATAAAAATATGGAAAACAAAACAATTGCAAGAATGAATATACCATGAAAAGGAGGCCTGCCAGCAATTGCCATTATCTACAACACAAATATTACGTAGCTGCTATCAAGTGTCTTCTCAAATACCATCCAGATTATCTGCACACTGAGAAAAATATTTGAAAAGTTATTGAACAAGTCACTTACAACTGTTCCCATTGGCTACTGAGCAACCTCTAATGACCAATTATAGCTCAGAATGCACAGCAATAGCAACATTTCGATTGCTCAGATGCTCTTAGTTTCTTCCAACTGATTATATTGATGAGAACACAAATCAACCACTGAACCGTCTCAAGTATCCCCTCAACATACATGATGCTTCAAACTCACTGAAATTATCCATTATCATTCTGTTCCTTTTTCTGCAGTTAACTCCTTCTCCAAAGGACATACAACCTAGAAAATGTTAAAGCTGAAAATACATTTTCTGACCTTCATGCTACAGTAATTCCTCAAAGAAATCGATCAACCATGATTGGTCATATGTATCGGTGGCAGTGTCGAAGTCTCAACAGATCAATCAAATGGTGATAGACGTAGTAAGACCACATAGCAGGTCTAGATGTATCACTGACTAATTATATTAATTTGCAACTGTTTATTTGAAGTCAGGAACTCAGTTTTAAATCTAGGCAAGAAATTATTAGTTTCTGATTGATCTGGCGAGACTGCGACACGTGGCGATTACTTCAGGGTAAGGGAGAATACTCTTGTTCTTCACTGAAAGAGATTATGATAATAAATCTCCATGGTAGGTCAATCAGGTATATAGACACGAGCAATTACTGCAGATATTGTTTGCTAACAGTGTAATTCACCTGATGCTGGAGTATTCAAAACTCCAATTAGCTGGATTGTATTGAATCACACCCTACATAAATAGAATTTGAAATAAGTCACTTGTATGTGGGTGCAGTTTTCACAAGTGAGGGACCTGAGCACTACCTCTTTCAAATGCTCATCACAGTTATCTTGGATTTTCGTGAATGACCACTTTCACTCAGTTGCAATAAATAGATCACCCCCTCTCTTTACTACCTCAAATATCACTTCCGGTCATCAATTTATTTGAGGAATTACCGTAATCTTTCAAATAAATGCCCATTTACAAATTAGGAGTGAGTAGTAGGCTTTAATGTCGTTTTCAACCTTGTTTCAGTCATATCACGAAGGTGCCTACATGTGCCAGAACACGAGAGTGCTCACAGTTCCTATTACCCTGGACACTGATCAGCCCAGCCAGTACAGCGTCCAGTCACCCATCCAAATATTGACCGAGCTTAACTTCGGTGATCCGACGAGAACCGGTGTGTCCAACGCTATAAGCCGTACCTCTATTTACAAATTAAAACTGATTCGGGGCTGATTCAGCCAAACTTCAACATGTAATTTTCATTACACATGTTACAAGGTGAGAGAGAATGGAATACAGATCCATCAAACTTAGGTCTACCATATCAACTGTCGTCGGAATGCAATGTCCAATGTATAATTATAAATTCATGAAATATTCTGAAACTGGAATGAAATGGTTATGCCAGAATAAGCAACGCATAATCTGGCGTATGTGGGAATTCTGATTCAACACAAAATTGCATCAAAATAGTATTTACTGGCTGAACGTAAGACAGGTTTGGTAAATTTGGAGCCCATTTCTGACCCACAACATGGGGCTTTCTCTCAGTCAACACTCAAGACTGGCTGAATTTCAAACAAGAATTAAAATTGGCTTCAATATATGCCAACATATTTGACATGCAACAAGAGCTTTCTCTATTTTGAACTTTGTCTTGCTCGTGACTTAAATTTCCTGATTTTGGGGTTAGAGAAATTCAGCTAGAATTTATGACCTCAGGTTTGGTACCCTATAGGCTTCACATTGTTTCCTCCTATTTAATGCACTGACTCACAACAAATTTTGAGTTTCAATTATTTCCAGATTTTTGGTCCACAAGAATCCTTAGAACTTTTGATTCTTGTTTGCGAGAAGTAAACCCTGCATTAGATCACAATCCACAGTTCAATTATTTTCCCCCACTTTGAGGTCAAAGTGACCGTGACCATTTCAACTCCAATTCCGGTATGCAAAGTATTGTCTCCCTGTATCCACTCACAAAAATAATTTGACCCGCATGATTTCCCGATTTTCAGTCCACATTGACCGTGACCCCAATTTGGGTACTATGTGACACATCTTCTCTATCCAACGTAACTGCTCACTTGAAATCGAGACTGTAGAAAGATATGAAGCTGCGCTATCGAAACCCCTCGGCTCTGAACCCCAGCTATTATAATGTAAGGGTGTCTCTACCAATTGATTGGCTTGTGGGAAGAAATATTTACCCCTGGTATTGTAAGTGTACTTTCTTTGAAAAAAAAGAAAAGTTTTCCTCCCCTTAAATTAATTTGTTTCTGGAATAAATTGAAAGAGCTGTATCGGTGTCTCACCAAAACAACAGTAC
Source organism: Hanleya hanleyi (assembly GCA_036873755.1). Taxonomy (NCBI): domain Eukaryota; kingdom Metazoa; phylum Mollusca; class Polyplacophora; order Lepidopleurida; family Hanleyidae; genus Hanleya; species Hanleya hanleyi. The sequence goes on along the minus strand of JAVTVY010016115.1, from coordinate 15,160 downwards.
ACATGGCTAGATAAATACAGTACATGTATACTAAATGGGACATGTATGTCATTTTCAAAAGAGATTTGCAGGCATTCTTCGCATTGTGTAAGAGAATAAATCAATAAATCAGTCATCCAATCAATAAATAAATGTGATAGTATACAAACATGATATAGAAATTATATGCAAACTTAACATAGGAATTAGTGGATTTTATTAGACAAGGGGCATAACTCTGCAAAATACTTTCTGACACGACTCATTTTCGATAGGCATCTAGTTCAGGTCAAGAGAAACAATTGTATCACGTTATGATGTTGTATATGATACAATAAATCATAAATGGATTTTTATTTGTAAAAAGGGGCATAACTCTGCAAAATATTGTCCGAGATGACTCCTTTTCGATAGGCTTCTGATTTACGTGAAGATAAATAGATGTAACAAGTTTGGTTGCCATGCATGAAATGGTTCTGTAGATATCGCGGTAACGGATTTTATTAGACAAGGGGCATAACTCTGCAAAATACTTTCTGACACAACTCATTTTCGATAGGCATCTAGTTTAGGTCAAGAGAAACAACTGTATCACGTTAGGATGTTGTATATGGAACAGTTCTGAAATTATCACAATAACAAATCATAAATGGATTTTTATTTGTAAAAAGGGGCATAACTCTGCAAAATATTGTCCGAGATGACTCATTTTCGATAGGCTTCTGATTTACGTGAAGATAAATAGATGTAACACGTTTGGTTGCCATGCATGAAACGGTTCTTTAGATATCGCGGTAACGGACGGACGGACGTACGTCCGGACGTACGTACGTACGGACAGCCGTACATAATGACGACAATACCCCTAGGCCAAATTTGGCCGAGGGGTAAAAACTGCATGATGCGGACAAGCAGAAGGAATCACTATCACATACCAGGTCTGCCTTTTTGTGGGCGTATAATAATTGGTCAGGCCAGGGTACTGACTCTTGATAGTGAAACAAAAACCTGACTTGGATCAATGTCCTATACACCATGGTAAACCATGACAATCTACCTGTGGCTATCGATAGACAGCTCTCGCTAAAGGACAGCGAAAACAATAGATCAGCTGTTACATCTACTGTCAACGACCAACGCAACTGGGGTATAGATTCCTATGCTACAACATTGTCTGGAACCCATTTTTCTTAATAGATTGATTAATGTATGTCGAAAATTTCTGAAACTTCAGTATGTTTTGTGAACTACATGTAGGCATTCTCTGATAATACCTGAAAATCGGCCACACGGGAATACATACTTTTTTTTATTTATGACAATTTATCTGTATTTCCTGATGTTAATCTTATGGGAACCATACCTCAGTTATGGGTGGGAACAGCCAGTTGTGGCACAGGGTGGTCGGTGACAATAGAGAGTAGGTCACATAACATATAAATGTTAATATCCTATACTAGGTCTCCATGATTATAATTTGCATACCCTGCAGCCTAATTGTACAGTCATTATCCATGAATATAGGAGTCTCTTATCAAATATTTCAGCTTTACCAGTGAATATATGTGTGAGATAATGCCTAAAAGGTTGGAAATAAAATTAACTTCATTTCCCCATTATTCAGGACAGCAGATTTATACCCTTTAAACTGGGGAACTATTCAGTGAATTCACTATAATGATACATTCCATATGCATTTCCATATCACTTCACATTAAATTTATATATATAGTGAAACCTGTGAATACTGACACCTGGATAAACTGACCTACCTCAAAATACTGACATTATTTATTTATTTATTTTTCAACCTTCATAAACCAAAATCCTGTCAAAACTGAGAATATAATCTGGTCACAAGCAGGGTCAGTTACAAAGGTTTCACTGTACATGAATACTTCAAGAACTGGAGAACTTGAGAGATTATCTGAAAGACTTTGTGTAATTTTATGCTTACATGACAGCATCCAAAAATGTTAAGCTGCAGTGAACACCAAAATAACAAAAACATATCAGCTTCCCACTGAAAATTAAAATACAGATGTTTCAAAAGTTGGTCATAGAATATGAATAAATGTACAGAAATCAGGGAAAAATGACTAATAATAATAGATACATGTATATACAATTTATCCAAGATATTGCGTAATCTTATAGCTACATAAACATGATCAAAGTGTTCTCTTGTTTTATCCAAGAGGTTACGAAATCCAAATAAAAAAACAGGACATCCATGCCTTGATAACATATATGTTAATCTCTACGAGCTGGTGACTTCCATACCAGAACTGAAATTCAGCCACTTCAAACAATTTTCGGCATGATGTGTGATATCCAATGTGACTGTAATATAGAAGTTTATTTACTAACAATTTTCCAAATAGAGGGACTATAAATTAATAAAGAATGATTTAATGACCTGACAGAATATGTTCATATTCTCCAGCAATGATTGATATCAAAAGACAATCTTATTTCACCATCAAAATAGCAACATTATTTAGCATCATTATCAGAAGACAAGATCAAAATTCAGAAGAACTTCAAGAAAGTCTAGATATAAATTCATTCATTTATCAGCTTCATAAACACCGAGTGTGGAAAAACTTTGCAAGCCATAAATCACAACACCTGACTATGGTTCTGTGTTGGTGTAAACTAAGGGGAATTTAAAACCATAACAGGGATGCTCACTTGCTGCCCCTATAAAACACCCAGTATTACTCCACAGTAATGAATGAACTACTTTGCCTGCAATGATGAAGTACACGATCTCAAAGAGACGGTATCAATGAAAAAACAAATGCAGCTGTCCTGAATTCATTTTCATAACTACAGATTTTCAGCTGTATGAATAAATGAAAGCATGATTGGTGAACATAGCATGTAAGTATTTCCAAAATATACAGCCCTCTTCATTGTTATAGAGAATACATACATGTACATGGAAATGTAAATTGAATTGTTTACGATATATGTAATACCACATTGTGCTGTAGTTGAGAGGAAATCTGTCCTGGAATAACTAAACAGAATGAGAGATTTGTTCACGCTAAAGGTCCATGTCTGGAGACATTTCTGTGCCGAAATAACGGTCGCCAAAGTTACCTGGAGGGATGAGAGACATAGAAATCTAGATTATTGGCTGATCAAGAATACAATACTGAATGGCTGAAGAATATACACACATCGCCATTACACCCACTTTATCACACCCAGGACCCACCCAAGATATGATCACAGTTTTCACTAAATACACAAAATAGGTGAATATCAGTAATATTTTTTGGACAAAATACTACTTTCAATTTAAAACAGAATCACTAGAGAAGAACCTATGGGCAAGATAATATAACAATAACATGATTTTTTAGGGCGTTATACTTTTTTATTGGCCCGACATCAATAATTAGCATCCCAACCTAGTCATTAGCAGCCAAAGGGACTATGGCAGGTTGCTAATTATTGATGGAGGTCGATAAAAAAAGTATAACTTCCCGACAAAACCATATTTAATATTACTATTATTTCCAAAAATGTTCATTAAGTTCACACAACTGTGAATGTTAATGCAAGCTCTCTTTACTGGCAAATTATTTTGTGTCTGCTCTTTTCTTCTTGTCGTCTGCCAATGAAATCACATAATCATGACCAGAGCACATCACAAAGCTGACATCACATATCTGTGTCAAAGGTCAGGTGTCAGGCCGATATTTGGCAGCAGCTCATCATTATCAGCCCGCCATCTTTTGTCAGAATGCGATGTAGTTTTATGATTCCCTGGAAGTAGGGATATCTTACAGAGAACGTCCTGGCAACGGGTAATAATATACTGACGTTAGGTGTGATCAAGATGCCAGAATTTTGATCACCAGATTTGGAAGTTCATTCTGTATAAAGTCAAGAAAAGGAATTGAAAATCTACTAAATCTAATAGAAAAAAATGAGCAAGTTTTATGAGAAGAGATAAAAAGACTGCATTGCCGCAGAAATACTCACCAATTCCTGGAACAATATGGAATTTATCATTGACCTCCTTATCTACTGCTGTTGTCACAATTGTCACCTTGGGAAACGCATAGGCTATAGTGTGGACACCTAGGTTAATCAGAAATTGATGGAGATCAGGAAATTGCATAAATGAACTACATCATCGGGTCAATATAACAAAACTGAACGCAAGCATAATAGAGTTATGAACATATCTTTTCAGTGGGGATAGGGTCAAGATGTGAAAACAAAATTCATATGCAATCTACGTGGAAGTTTTATGTACAGGGTCGGGGTGGAGGTAAAAACAATGATCATGCCAAGTCAATGTTGTTAGATTAGATCTGCCCCACAGGTTGACAGTGGTCAAAGGGGAGATAATCAGACAGTTCCAAATCATAACCCACGTCCTGGAGATATTGCACAAACAGAAGTTAACAGAGACCTCAAAATCAATAGGTTCTTGTTTGCCATATTAAACACGGAGGTATACCAGAAATTTGATCACAATGCAAAGTTATAGAACAAACTAATATTATCAATGATTTCCTGATTTTTGGGTCATAGTGATATTAAGGTGGCTCCCAAGTGTTAACTAAAATCCATGTCATTTTTTTCAGATTCCAAATATCGAATAAAAATTGAGGAGTCCCACACAACTGTTGAATATTTTCACATTGCAATGATTAGACTGTTTTGCTAATTTTCACTAATACTATCCATCAAATGCTATTTGAATGCCTAAAATCCATGTTATTTTCATCATACTCTGTGTGTACATTCCAAATTCGGTATAGCTCTACAATATAGAATAAAATCTGGGAGGTCATGAGCGACTTTTTGATATAATAATGCAAGGAAACGTTTGATTAAGGGATTTATCATTTGTTTTCAGGTAGACCTAAAGTGACATCACACAAGTTCTCACTGTGATTCTGACTTCGCATTAGGATGTTAGGGAACAAGACATTCAGAACTGACAAAGCAATGATGTGCATATTTGCCTGCTCTGCAACTTGCACAAATGGTTAGTTTGGATACCGGGGAGTCACTTTAACTTTCGATCTTGGTTTTTTTTCAGCCCTATGTATAGGATGTGCTCAAAGCGTGGCACAACCCCATTAAAGCATATTGTGGTGGTGGAGGATCTACCTCCAGGTGAGATCTTGCAATATTAAAATCAGACTTTTCCTCTCCACTTATTTCAGAAATAAAAAATAAAAATAAAAAACTCTGAAAAGTGATCAAAGTCACCCCAGTTGATTGTATTGCCTGCATTACCAAAGCTTCCAGAAAGAATATGATTTAGTGGATGTTCTCTCTGGGGATTATTCATACTGACCGTGGATGTTCTCTCTGGGGATTATTCATACTGACCAGACTGGGCCATGAGTAGACGAGTAAGGTAATGTTCTCCTCGGGGATTATTCATACTGACCAGACTGGGCCATGAGTAGACTGAGTAAGGTAATGTTCTCCTCGGGGATTATTCATACTGACCAGACTGGGCCATGAGTAGACTGAGTAAGGTAATGTTCTCCTCGGGGATTATTCATACTGACCAGACTGGGCCATGAGTAGACGGAGTAAGGTAATGTTCTCTGGGATTATTCATACTGACCAGACTGGGCCATGAGTAGACTGAGTAAGGTAATGTTCTCCTCGGGGATTATTCATACTGACCAGACTGGGCCATGAGTAGACTGAGTAAGGTAATGTTCTCCTCTGGGATTATTCATACTGACCAGACTGGGCCATGAGTAGACTGAGTAAGGTAATGTTCTCCTCGGGGATTATTCATACTGACCAGACTGGGCCATGAGTAGACTGAGTAAGGTAATGTTCTCCTCGGGCACGTCGTGGTCAAGAAGGACTCGGATCGCCATCATGGCCGCTGCTCCTGTCGCCACTGTGGCATCTGTCAACATGATATGATGTTCCTTGATGTCCTTGGGTAGTTTGATGTAATGGAGCTGAAGGTACAATCCATAACAACAAGTTGGTACGTCAGATCAATTACTACATCTATTTTACCAGAATCTAAGACTAGCCTCGCAATACGTGTACATTACAGCAATCCAAATTTATTATTATTTCCCTGTGCTTTTAGTCACATGCTACAAGTCATATGGAATAAAACAGGTCATATTACATGTGATTAGTTGCATGCTACAAATCGAGGGATTTCTACTCTACTTCACTTTTATGACCACCTGCTGTGCTCTTTCTAACTAGGCAAGAAATTTCTTTCCTGGCAGACATACTTTGTCTGGAAAGGAAAGTCTAAAGAAAATTAATGGAATGATTCTTCTACAAGCACCGGATGACATCAGTCAACAGGACTTCCAACTTAACCAATATGGCTTTCAACTGGGCTAATACAGGTTTCAACTTGGTCAATATGTGTTTCAACTCGGGAGAAAATGTATTCCATCTTCGCTAATATTATATAGCTCGGGCAATATTATGAACCAAGATATCATCACATATCGTTTAGTATTCAGTACAATTATTTATTTTCAATCACTCAAGTGATGCATGATTCAACTCACTTCTGGTTCACCCGTGTCCAAGTTGGTCTGTATAAGGATTTTCCCTAGCCTGATATCCTTCATCACTTCACACAAGGCAGGCTCCATCGTCTCTCCAGCTCGTAATATAGAGACACCACAAACCTACAAATACACACCTGCTTTTATCTCTGCTTTTATATAGCGTAATTCAGGAATATTTTGGATCTCCTTGTTTCACTAGGGGAGTGTTCGTACTTCCAGTAAGTACCGAAGGCAATTGTCCTGAAATCTGATGACATAGGCCCCTACATCCATGATAATTAAACCCCACTTCTATCCCTTGATGCATGGCAGGCCCCCAACATCCATGACAATTAAATGGCTAGAGGGGATCGTTATACAATTCAATTATCCTGTCACCTCTCTCGTATAACGTGACATCAACTTAATTGCCAGCGCGAGGTCCCTGCACTGGCACAGTCAGAAGAGCAAGTTTTAATTTGGTGTATCGGATTTACATATAGGACTTCATGCCATGTGGCATGTGTACTGTGTGTTGATAATTCAATTAGTTTCGTATTACATAAGCGATGCTGCCATAGATTTCTGAATAATTGATCACCTGTCATGCATATGGATGATTGCATAATTTATCACGTGATTGAAAGAGGTATAATATGTCATAGGGTTCAGGTTTATAATGTTTAGCAATTACATATCCTACCTTTCTGGAGAATTTATCTTGTAATTTGGTAATCACTCTAATAATACAATCACGGAAGTGAAATTTCCCACCATAAAATCTGGGGGTGATCAATTTTATTAGAACAAGTAGTTGACAATATGGTCCAAATCCATGCAGATAATCCATTACTTCTTTATTATTTCAATGATTTTAGAGTGAGATCAAATTTATCAGAACAGCCGATTGAATTTTGTCTCCAAAATTGTGGGCGACTGAATTTTGATAGGGGGGTTGAATTATTAATTAAAGAGATTATCGTACACAAGTATACAAGATCATATGTTCATGTTGAAAATGTAAACAGAATAGTTCTTCAAATAAATATTGTGGAAGAGTTTATTAATATATTCTTAAAAATAATTGCACATGCTGGGAAAAATCTCCAACCTTAAAGAACGTACAGCAGCTATTCAAGGGGAGATATCTTTCCGGGAAGGACTATGGCGACCACCTGGCTTAGAAAGGCCACAGTATAAAAGTCCACAATCAGTTTTCCATGAAAAATTACCCTTATTAAACACCACCTGCCTTAAGAGATCACTTTTTCTGTGTGTGTGTTTGCGAGGTGGGGAGGGGGGGGGGGAGATTTGGCTTAATGTCACACTCAATGTTTGTTTCACTCATATGGTGAAATTAAGTTTGGTTGGTGGAGGAAGCCGGAGTACCCGGAGAGAACCACTGCCCGTCGGGGGGGCAAGTAACTGACAAACTTCCACACATGGACCAGCTGGGCTCGAAACCGTTCCAGTTCAGCGAGTGTGAGGCTAGCGGTCACCGGTGAAGAGCCTTAGTCCACCCGGCCACCTTAACAAGTGGTCTCAGGTTTGACTGTACACCAGAATAAGGTTTATATTCTTGATACCCCAGGTTGACCTCGCTTGCTAAACCCTTCCTTTGGACCATGGAGTAAACTAAAGTTCCATAAAACCCCGTCTCAAAACTTAATTTCAAAACTTGATCAGAAAACTTAATTGGATAATTTTAGTAGAAAAATCAACACGAGATCTCATTGTGAAAGTTAATCAGGAAAAATAAATGATCTGAAATGTTTATCTGGAAAGTTGACTTAATAATTTGATGTGGAAAACTGTTTAGAAAACTGAATTTGAAAATTTAATATATCAATTTAATCGAGACGTAGCAGACCCACTGAATACCATACCAATGCCACAAGACTTCATCTTATTCCCATGAGGATATCGTTACCTATTGCCTTGTATTCCCAACTCCCATCCCCTCCTAAACCTTTCCACCCGTGGGCAACCTCCTGCTAAAACTAATAGTCTGGAATATTAACTGTTCCTTTCTAATGACCTGAAGCTTGACCGGAGCAGTCTGTTGTGTAACAATGATTTTACAAATCTGTTATGAAAGACTTTATTGATATTTATTCAAGATTTACTGTGCTTATATGGCACAGCTGTCACTGATGTATGTATACTGGCCTGGTCAATTTCACAGGAGAACATCTGGTTCCTGGTTTATCGTATGTGCACATTTATCTATTAAGGGCATCCACAAGCTGCTCAAAACAAATCTTTCCCCACACTTTTTTTTTATCAATTATGAGTAATTTATCCCACCTTTTTGGCATCCAGTCGCCTTCCTTCATAAGGAACCCCCTGAGGTGTGTCCACTGTCACAGTCTACAGTAGATGAATGAGCAGTACACCATTGAGAGAGCACAAGAGAATACTGCTGTAACTATCAATAATTCATCAATGATGAACAGGTTAAAGACAACTACCTCTCTAAAATGGAGGTAAAAAAGGTTGTTTTTTGCTCAATAAATTCATGAATATACATGTAACTAAGAGACAACCATCATAGGCGACCTGTATCAGATGGTATTAAAGTCAAATTGTCCTCTATCTAACATGCTTTGTTCTCTGTATTAAAAATTAGACTGCACACTTTCATTGGCCAATCAGTTACGACTCGTACATGTAACAATATATAATCATGTTATGATGAATAAATCAAAGTTATTTGAATACAACCTTTTTTACCTCCATTTTAGAGAGGTAGTTCTCTTTAACCTGATGAATGACAAAACAAAACAAGAATATAGTACTGCTCCACTGAATACGAGCTAATGAAAACATACATGTATCCAGGATGTGTAGGGTGACATACTGTCTCAGTAGTTACGTTAGTCCTCCTGATATGGAGGTAGGCATGGCTAGATACGAAGGACAAAAAATCAATAACCATATGGCAGACTTTGGAATTAAAATGAATTTGAGATCAGTGACATTTATGTCTATTAATGGTGAGCTGATTAAAGGCTTATTCAAAATGTGAATGGAGAATTGGACATGTGTATGAAGATGCTCCACCCTGTGTCAGCACACAGACCTTGTGAGGTAGCATGGATAGAGCCAGTTCTATCAATAGTCTCATCAATCTCTTGGAGTAGAACACAAACTCGTCCCTCGATGTGCATTTATTCCTGAATCAGAGATAAACAAATGTTGTTATAGATGTGAACAGCCTTGCCTTTTGATTCTAACAGAAGTTCCAGTCTAGGACATCACAATCACATAATTACATCAATATCTATCATAAATGAACAAAATACTGCAGTTAGAGCAGGTGAAATCTAGTCGTGTGAAGTATATGACTGGTAAGGCTTCAATTCTTTTGAAGTATATGTATCAATATTCCCTTACTTTTTCCCAGATCCAGACAGCAAAAATTGATACAAGGGACTGCTAATGACACTTTATTAATAAATTTGTGCTGGAATAACTTGAACATGATCAGGTCTTTGGATAATTTCACACTATTGTCAAATACATAGCAATTCACAGGAATTTAACATTGAAATAAAAATTAAGTCTTCCACATGGCCTAGAGAATATTAGGATTTGCAGCGGCTAGATCGAGGAAATCTATGTGAAGATGATGGGAAGAGGTTTGCCTCCCCTTGATAGCGCTCACCTGATCAAGGTATGAAGTCCCTGAACCTGTTTGGTGTTCTCTAATACAAATAACGTGTCAGGCATGGGTAAACCATTGTGGGAGGAGGCCAGTTTGGATCGCAGCTTGAACCCTCGCTACAATTAAACAAATACGTACACTATCCATGTCACTGTGGAAAGATATAAATGATATAAGCATTATCTATATTTAGGCAAGTACACATAAAGGTATTCCATTGACTGGTCCAAAACAGTCAAATCAAGGTATGGTAATCCCTTTAATTCAATCACAGGAAGTGAAATTTCTCACTATAAAATCTGGAGGTGATCAAATTTATTAGAATAGGAAGTTGACAAAATGGTTGTAAATCTCGCATATAATCCATCCTCATTATTTAATGATTTAAAGGGTGATCAAATTTATTAAGAATGTAGTTGATGAATTGATTCAAAATCACGCAGATAATCCATCATTTCTTCGTTATTTCATGATTTTAAAGGATGATAAAATTATTAGAACAGCCACTGAATTGAATTGAATAAAGATAGGGAGATTGAACAACAGGGATTATCATACTAGTCAATACAGGATGAGGTTTCACACATGCACAAGACCTCCCCTGTCTGAACAATGAGAGCTGACAAGCATCCACCTCCACACAGCAAAGTTCACGGTCAGCGGAAATATTGCGTACTACCTCTTCATTTTAACATTCCCAGAGTGGACCCTAGTACTGCGATGGCCGAGTGGTCTAAGGCGCTTCCCTGATGACTGCTAGCCTCACACCGCTGAACCAGCATGGGTTCGAGCCCAGCTGGTCCATGTGTGGAAATTTGTCAGTTACTTGCCGACGGGCAGTGGTTGTCTGCGGGTACTCCGGCTTCCTCCACCAACCAAAATGACTGTCACCGTATGAGTGACACAAACAGGTGTGACATAAAGCCAAGTTCCATTCCCCCCCCCCCTTAGTATTGTTACAGTCATCAATATTTTATTATTGCACAGTCACATACATTGCACAGTCACATACATGTATTGTCACAGACAGCCACAGATGGCTGCCTGTGACAATACATGTATGTGACTGTGCAATAGTTGGCAACTTGCCTATTGACTTAACAGGAAAGGGGAGACTACTCACATTCTGGAGTTGGGTGTGGATGTGCATGACAATAACACTGAGGGCAATTTCATTCTCACCACCTACAAGTTTAACAAGGTAATAACAGGGTGATAGTTATAATAAAGCAAGTCATGCTCTCAAAAAGTAGCTTACAGATAGTGAGTAAACATTATGCAAGCAATGGTTATTTATCACGTTGCCGTATTTCTTCTATTATTCAGATGGCAAAACTTAATTCTGCAAACATTCTACAAATTTCACTAGCTATCTTTTCTAATCATGGGATAAATAACATATACATGCCACAGTATTTAGCCTCAGATGATATAAGGCTGGATTTTCTATGCTTCTAAGTCTAAAATTGCTGTTTGAAAATTAGACGAAATAAGGTTATGATCGAACAAAGACAATCTGAACTCTTGAAAGTTGTATCATTATATAGCAACAGCTGACACTTTCAGATAATATAGCCGGTTAGGCTTTATGTGTGGAATGCATCCAACAGTAATTCTGTCTCCCTGAAGTCTTAAAGCAGGTATATAATGAGTCAATACCATGGCAATTTCGAAACCTCTACTGGACATCAAGACAATTCAAATCATAAAGGTAAAGATCAAACCTCTGGGTACAATAAGGTCGGCATGGCACATGGTCGGAGCAATGTAGTGTTCAAAGGCAGGTTTGACGAACGTCTGGTACTGTTTTAATACACCTTCTAGTTCACGATTTCGCTGAGTGATATCTCGTTTAAGTCGCCTTGCCAGTCGTATATCTGAGTCAGTGTCAACAAAAATCTTCGTATCCATGAGCTGAAAATAAGATGCAATGAACATGGCTGAATCACAAATACAAGTCTGAAGAATGTTTGACGGGGAAATGCAAAGGTTTTTATATTCTCCATTTTACATTTAATATAGGTTGAATAATGATAGAAATATCAGTATATCTACTTCACTTGAATTTGAATTATCTTTTAGAATCTTTTTAAAAGTCGATACCCCTATCTCAGCGGAATTCATATTTGCAAAATGTCATCGTTTATCTTTCCGTGATTGTGACGTCATGTCAGACCAGCCGCCTGGAGACTGAACGTTACAAGTATTGACGACCACCCAGGTGGTCTGATGTAATGTCACAAACCGGCATCTAACAGGGGCAGATAAGCGATGCGGATTTCATTTCTGAAATCGGTCGGGCTTGAGATACCATCTTCAAAAGCACTTTTCAAAAGTTTGACTGACATTTGTTTTCAAACGAGAGATCCTGAAGGATCTTGGCGCCCACCATTGTCCGACAATTCTAAGCTAATGACTAGAGGATCTTTTTGTCCATTGTTAATAAGAACAAACGATTGATTTGTAATTTTGTTTACAGAATTTCGAATCTGAGCGAAAAATATCGGAAAAGGGACACTGAAAAACATCAAGATATAATCTAAGTTTCAGGAATTTCAAGATTTCTAGAAACTGTACTTATGTCGGTTGTTATAATGAGCAAATGAGCAAAGTTAGTCTGAAAGTGAATGTACATGTACGAAGGATCCTTCGCCTTTGTTTTGTAGTATTTTTTTTTATTTATTTTTTTGCAGGTGTCATCATTGGGTACTGGAAGCGAGCTCAGGACCAATCTCTTTGACACTTTGGCATGAGCTATGAAACATACTTAAGATTTTATAATTAGGAACGAATGCTAATCCTGTTCTGTTTACTGGGCTAGTTTGAGATATCTCTTTTAAGATACCATGCTAAAAAAATTGTAAGATGGTACAATACTTAATACTGAAGGGATCCGGTCCGCGCAGTAATGTTGAAACTTCGAAAGTGCCTGAATCCTGATTATCTCCCTTGGATCGAAACATGCAGTAGTCTACAGTTGTCGAGTTGTGACGTTGAGTCACAAGAGTGACGTCCTTTCATGTAGCCGACCCGCCGGCAGACGAAAGGGTGGAGCAGTTCACTTGCTACTGCATGGACTAAAGAAAACTGATTTAAAATTTGAAGAAATACATTTTCATTCCGAATTATTTGAACTCTTTGATATGGAAGGTGAAGGTATGGATATTGTCTATAGTCAATATATAGAATATGACCCACCGTTTGATCCGCCGACTCTTGTGATGCAACGTCACAACTCGAGAATACCTATTAATTTGAAGCGTAACTTGGATTTCGAATCGGACCAAAGAAAGTTATCTTGCACTACTAGGCCCCATGTGGGACCTGTGTACCAAATTTCAGAAAGATCCATGAAATATTTCCTGAGAATTCACGATAACAATGTTTCAAGTGGAAATGTACAACTAGACCCCAAGGGAAACCTGTGTACCAAATTTGAGAAAGATCCATGGAGTACTTCTGGAGAAATCACGATAAAGTTTCATGGAGAAATCCAAGATGGCCGCCTGGTAGCCATACTGGATTTTCGAATCGGACCAGAAAAAGTATCTCGCACAACTAGACACCAAGGGGAACCAGTGTACCAAATTTGAGAAAGATCCATGAACTAGTTCCTGAGAAATCGCAATAACAAAGTTTCATGGGGAAATCCAAGATGGCCCCCTGGTGGCCATATTGGATTTTGGAATCAGACCAGGAAAGGTATCTTGCACAAGTAGACCACAAGTGCCAAATTTGAGAAAGATCCATGCAGTACTTTCTGAGAAATCACGATAACAAAGGTTCATGGGGAAATCCAAGATGGCCGCCTGGTGGTCATATTGGATTTTCGAATCGGACTGAAAAGGGTATCTTGCACAATTAGACCCCATGGGGAACCTGTGTACCAAATTTGAGAAAGATCCATGCAGTACTTCCTGAGAAATCACGATAACAAAGGTTCATGGGGAAATCCAAGATGGCTGCCTGGTGGCCATATTGGATTTTCGAATCGGACCAGAAAAAGTATCTTGCACAACTAGACCCCAAGGGGAACCTGTGTACCAAATTTGAGAAAGATCCATCCAGTAGTTCCTGAGAAATCGCGATAACAATGTTTCATGGGGAAATCAAAGATGGCTGCCTGGTGGCCATATTGGATTTTCGAATCGGACCAGAAAAGGTATCTTGCACAACTAGACCCCAAGAGGAACCTGTGTACCAAATTTGAGAAAGATCCATGCAGCAGTTCCTGAGAAATCACGATAACAAAGGTTTATGGGGAAATCCAAGATGGTTGCCCAGTGACCATATTGGATTTCGAACCGGACCGAAAAAAGACATCCTGCACAACTAGACCCCATGGGGAACCTGTGTACCAAATTTGAGAAAGATCCATGCAGTACTTCCTGAGAAATCACGATAACAAAGGTTCATGGGGAAATCCAAGATGGCTGCCTGGTGGCCATATTGGATTTTCGAATCGGACCAGAAAAGGTATCTTGCACAACTAGACCTCAAGGAGAGCCTGTGTACCAAATTTGAGAAAGATCCATGCAGTAGTTCCTGAGAAATCAGGATAAAGGTTCATATGGAAATCCAAGATGGCTGCCTGGTGGCCATATTGGATTTTCGAATCGGACCAAAACAGGCATCTTGCACAACTAGACCCCAAGGGGAACCTGTGTACCAAATTTGAGAAAGATCCATGCAGCAGTTCCTGAGAAATCACGATAACAAAGGTTTATGGGCAAATCCAAGATGGCTGCCTAGTGACCATATTGGATTTTCGAACCAGACCGAAAAAGATATCTTGCACAACTAGACCCCATGGGGAACCTGTGTACCAAATTTGAGAAAGATCCATGCAGTACTTCCTGAGAAATGACGATAACAATGTTTCATGGGGAAATCCAAGATGGCTGCCTGGTGGCCATGTTGGATTTTCGAATCGGACCAGAAAAGGTATCTTGCACAACTGGACCCCAAGGGGAACCTGTGTACCAAATTT
>JAVTVY010016114.1:0-60966 GCA_036873755.1 Hanleya hanleyi | reverse complement strand
CTACTTT
The DNA here is from genome assembly GCA_036873755.1 of Hanleya hanleyi. Lineage (NCBI taxonomy): Eukaryota > Metazoa > Mollusca > Polyplacophora > Lepidopleurida > Hanleyidae > Hanleya > Hanleya hanleyi. The sequence goes on along the minus strand of JAVTVY010016114.1, from coordinate 60,959 downwards.
AGAAGCCTACCAAGCTTAACATGGTCTGTGGATTGTGTATGCACAATACTAATTTCCGTTTGGGCGTGCCCTCTATTCGCGACATGTTTGTTCCGACATACGAAAATGGGATCTGGAGAGGAGTTTCCGACGTTTGTTGTGTTTATGCGAAGGTCAGTTCCGGTCACGTGGCCAGAAGTGACCTCGCAAGGTTGAAAGATATGCAAAGGTATAAGGTCAGTGAGCTCCAGATCCCCTTTTCCTACTACTCACCCCTTAATTATTTTCCTTATCCCGAGGCTAGTGAGCTGGATTGTTTATTTGAGCATTTTTGTGCAATAACTGCATAATAATATAGTGAATAAATATTTGCTGTGAAATAAAGTAGTTTTTGTCCACTTTTTTCCGCAGAAAGGCAAACATTTGAAGAAACAAAAAGAAAAAAGGGTGTTGGGGTACTTTTCTGGTACCCTCACGCATTTTTTAATTGACCCAAGATCGTTTGATCGGGGATCATGCAAATAGCCTCAAAATGACCCCAATATGTTAAGCTACAAACGCTCTAAATTGAAGCTCTCGGTTCTTCTCCGCACGAGCGAAAGGACCACTGAAGTGGGAATGAGGTTTAAAATTGTAGTGAAAGAATCCAACATCCTACACACATTCAATAATTTAGTTCAGCTATTCGCCACGACTGTACATAATACCCATACAACGCCCGCGTGGCGAGAGGCTTACTGGGTTTTTGTTGTGCTGGAAACTATATATGATGTGAGTACGTATCAAATATGTCAACTGGTATATGCATATAAATATATTTGACACGCTTGAAATTGTATGCCTATATATGAGTGAGTGAATAGAATTTAACGTATAATAACATCTCCATTTACATTCATAATTTACAATAATTTACAATACATTCATAATTTACAATAAATATTTTACATTCATTTATACAGCAAAATGGTATTTGAATTGTGAAAGGGGTGCATCTATATACATCTACACGCAAACATATACACACACACATGGGTACATGCATACTATTATATTGTTAATGTGTATGTCTCCAGTGTCCAATTTGCATATAAAAATGCATTTTAACATGTTCAACTGCAAGGCAACTATATATTTATATAGCTATTATTGCTACTGAAAAGTCCATAGAATGGACCAACCAGTTTAACATTGAAATATACAGTTTAGCTGAAAACTACATTTCGTGTAGTTTTATTTCTCAAATACATACATATATGCATACATGCGCACACACACACACATACATGTACACATATGAATACACATACATACATACACATACATACACATATACATATATATATATACTTACACAGACACATATACGTCATATAATGTTTTGTTCTATAGTATATATCATTGTCGGGTTATAACAAACTGTTATACCTTTTGTCTGCTGCTTTATATTGTAAATATGTATGCCGCCAATGTCCAATTAGTATATAAAAATGCGTGTTATATGTTCAACTGCAAGGCAGCTATATGTATATATAGATTTACATATGAATAAATATATTATTGCTATTAAAAAGTCCATAATAAAATGGACGAAACCGGTTTAGCAGTGCAATATACAGTCTAGCGCGAAACGGTGTACTTTTATTTCTCACATACACCTATATATATACACATACGCATACACACACATATGCAGAAATAACATATTGAAATATTATATTACAGTAACAATATCATAGACGTGCCAATTTATGAGAAAAACGGATACGTACGGGAAATTAGATGAAAAAAAAAAGTACAGAAATATATTTATGTATAAAATGCATACAACTATTGTACAGTATGAATATGCTTTTAAGAACCGACTACTCCATGCCTCAACTGAATAGGTCAGTCAAAATATGCCCTAATCGACTGAAATTGTCAAGGGGCCCCACTTCGCTTTGAAGGCTGTAATTGTATTATTCTTAGTTGCTATCCTCTTTTCCGTATTTCTAGCATTATAAATATACTCTTTCAACGATTCAAAAGATGGTGACTTCCTTCGAGTCCTGTGGGAATATATGCAACATTTAATTAACACTATCAAATGGCTTAAAAGTAAGGATTTTGTTTCATAACCCAGTAGAACAAGTTCCGCGGTTAAGTTCATTTTTTTGCAGATGTTAGATTCGATAACCCAGACCTGGAAAAGATCCCACAACTCTTTTGTGTGACTACAATTCCAAAACAGATGAATTATGGTTTCCTGTTCTTTGTCGCAAAAGCTGCATTTTTCAGATTGAGATTTTCCCCATTTATACATAAGTGAGTTAGTTTCTAAAACATGATGATTAATTTTATATTGAAAGAATTGAAGCTTTGCGTCGGTACATACTGTAAATGCGTTTTCATAGATATGTTTCCAGTCAATATCATTTGGAACCGAGATATTTAAGTTAGTTTTCCATTTCATTTGACTTTTTAGAGCAGGCTCTTGCATATTTTGTATCAAAGATCTATACACAAATTTAGTGGATGATTGATTTCGAATTTTTGAGATCATTGTGCCTTTAAATTCCCGCTGAACAGTCTGAATTTCCAGTCTGATGTTTTTTCTTCTGTCATTTGGAATGTTATGAATAGTAGCATAGTATGCTAGGAAATTCTTTTGTTCTATATGGTATTTATCTTGAAATTCTTGAAGGGTTAGAAAATTATATGCATCACTGACCAAATCTTTCACGGTTTCTGCCCCAGCATCACTCCACCTACGAACATCATTCCATGCAGATACAGGAGCATAATTGTATAGTAGGTCAGTTGCTATAGATGGATTCACAAAATGTTCACATTTCAGGCATTCACGCCAGGCAGTGATTACGTCTCTCCAAAAGTAGTTTGAAATGGAATTTGTTATATCCGATAGACCAAATAAATTCAAATCCCAGACCTTGGATCCCAAAGGAGAGATTATGTCGCTAATAAGATTTGTATGGAACTCTGAAAAATCCAGAGATCTTTTGACCCATTGGATTTTCATGGAGTTCATGAAAGACGGTATATGAATCATGTTTAGGCCACCCTCTGTCTGAGAGCTTATCAGTGTTTTTCGTTTGATCTTATCTGGGCCTCCCGCCCAGACAAACTCAAATAAAACCTTTTCCAAATCTTTTTGAAAAGTTGGGGATGGATTTGGTAGAGCAGAAAAAAGATGTGTTAATAAGGGTAAGGCATAAGTTTTTATGACAGTTATTTTGCCAATTGGTGTCAGATTACGCTTCCACCACCCCCCTAATAATTTTCTAATATTCGTTAGTCTTGCGGGGTAGTTTATACCGGGCATCTTTTCCAGATCTGGGCTAAATTGTATTCCCAATAGACGGAAGCCACCTGGGTCCCAGTTGATTCGAAAGTGGGGACATAGCTTAACAGTGTTACCTTTTTTACTACCAATCCAGTGGGCTGTTGATTTGTCAACATTTAGTCTAAGACCCGAACAGGCAGAGAAATCCTCCAAGAGACCCATCGCTTGACGCAAAGATTCTGTTGAGCCATCCAACAGCAGTGTGGTATCATCTGCGTACTGAAGGACCTTAATCTCACAGTTATTGAAAGTAATTCCCCTGATGTTATTATTCTTTTTTATTGCTATGGCTAAGAGTTCAGCAACTATTATAAATAGGTAAGGAGACACAGGATCACCTTGTCGGCACCCTCGTTCAAGCTTGAAGAAGGGGGACATAAAACCGTTATTGATTACGCAACTTTCGGACTCGTACTGAAACAGCCTAATCCAACCGCAGAGCGACTCACCGAAGCCAAAGGACCGCAGCGCATCGTGCATAAAATCCCAGTCGACACTGTCGAAAGCTTTTTCAAAGTCGATTAGGAATAATAAGCCAGGTATTTGATTTTCTTCTGTACACTGCATTATGTCATAAATGATTCTTGTAATTTCACCGATAAACCTTCCTTTAATAAAACCTTTTTGCGTTTCGCTTATGATAGATGGTAATACTTCTTTGATTCGATTGGCAATGCAGGAAGATACAATTTTATAGTCGACATTTAGGAGCGATATAGGGCGCCAATTTTTTAGCAGTGTTCTATTTTTTCCTTCTTTTGGGATGCAACTTATCACTCCTTGTTTTTGGAAGTTCGAGAGAGAGCCTAGAGTGTAAGCGTTGTTAATAGACCTAACAAGAAATACTCCCAGATCATCCCAAAATGTTTTGTAAAATTCGGCTGGAAACCCATCGGATCCCGGGGATTTTCCATTTTTTGTATTTTGGAGGGCTAGGAAACATTCAGTAGCAGAAATAGGCCCCTCACAAGACAGTTTTTCATTTGCGTTGAGAGATATATCATGTTTAAGGAATAAGTCGTTTTTGTCAGAGTCTATATATTTTGCTTTGGAGTACAGCCCACCATAGAAATCCTTCATTTCAGTCAATATTTCCCCTGATGATGTTACCACATTCCCTTGCTTTGTAGTCAGTTCTGAAATGTTCTTTATAGTGAAATTTCTTTTTTCTAATTTTGAAAAAAAGGCTGAACTTTTCTCTCCATTCTCGTACCAATTAATTTTGGATCGCAAGATCGTTCCTTCTATTTTGAAAAGGCGTAAAGATTCTAGTTCTGCATTTTTCATTTCTAATATTTCGAAATTGGCGTTCTGTGCGGGCGGGGCTGCAATTTTGGCCATCTCCCTTTCCAAGTTTAGTATTTCTGATTCGAGTTCTTTCTCGCGTTTTTCTCTACTTTTCTTTTTTCCTATTGAAAAAGGTATGGTGGCGCTCCTAATTTTAACTTTCAGCAACTCAAAAAATAGTTGATCATCTAGGCTGAGGGTAAGTGAATTCGGTTGTGTGATATCTCCCGATATGTAGTATTCGTTGATTGTGTCGGAGATTACAGTCTTAACTAAATTGATATATTCTTGGTCACATAGAAGTTGTGTATTTAATTTCCAGTATCCTGCACCCTTTTCTACGTCCTTAAATGCACACGACAGAGAGACTACGGAGTGATCAGACCTATACGATATTTCAATATCTGTGGAACAACGCGAAGGACATATGTCTTCGGATACAAGAAAGTAATCTAGTCGACTCTGCTTGATGCCAGTGTTGGTTCTTTTCCTCCAGGTAAAACGACTTGCGGTTGGATTGTGCAGGCGCCATATATCATGAAGATTAAGTTTATCTTTGATTTCTAAGACGGCTAATCTCGCTTTTTGGTTATTATGGCCACGATAATTTTGAGTATCAAGATAAAAGTCTTGAACAAAATTCCAATCACCGCATGCTATTATGGAGTTGCATTCGAAAGAATCCGCTTGTTCAAATAAATTTTTGAAAAAAATTGGCTCGTCTGTGTTTGGCCCATACAAGTTTATTAGTGTTAGCCGTGTGTCTAAAATTGAGATATCCAACATAATATATCTTCCCTCGGTGTCTTTTTTGCAGCCATGCAAGGTGTACTCAAAGTTTTTTCGGAACAAGATTGCCACCCCTGTACTGTTTGATTTGCCATGACTAAAGAAACATTTATATCCCCATTCATTCTCCCATTCCCCCTCTGTTAGTGTTGAGCCATGAGTCTCCTGGAGGCAAATAATTGAAATATTTTTCCGTTTTAGCCAGCTGAAAACGTCAAGCCTCTTTTTCATGTCGGAGTGGAGCCCTCTGACGTTCACCGATACGATTTTTACGTCGTTCGCCATTTTGAAGAAGTCATTGAAAATTTGATTGAAACTAGTTCCATATTAAATGTTCGATAGGGTGTGCAATAGAATACACTGCATAGAAAAGTAGCTCTTTTAGCATGGGTTTCTCTTATAAGAAATAAAAAGGTTCTAGGAATAACATAAAGCATACCTGTACTTTAAATGATCTTAGGGACAGCAGAAAAAAAACAAGAGAAAAAAAAAAAAGGAGAAGAAAAAAAAAAAATAAAAAAATAAAAAAAAATAAAAAAATAAAAAAAAATAAATAAATAAATTAATAAAAAAAAAAAAAAAAAAAGTTGGTCTGCTCGGGCGGGGCCTTTCGATCCCCAAGTTCGAACGCAAGTTCGTATAAATATATACGATACACAGCAATTTTTTTTTTTTTTTTAGAAACGAAAAAAATCATGGATTAAATTGACATAGCAACTCAGTTCCTTTTGCACCTCGCGAGCCTCATTTTCCACGACACTACATGCTTTTGTTTCGAGTGCAAGTAATCGGTTTCGTATAGAGAAAAGAAAGATACACACGTGTGTATCAGACTGAGTAAGCGAGTTACAAGTACATTTCAAGCGTATTGTAAACGGAGAAAAGACCAATTATCACAAAATGAACACGTCTACTGTTTCCCGATCCAGTATGTGGTTTTATAGGCCAGTCTGGTTTGCCCCTTCGCCGTCAGTACAAGTAAAAACACGGTTCACATGATCGATTTCAGTGTAACATCTCCGTTTGGCGAGGGACTCCGTTAGTTTTCGAAATAAAAAAAACAAAAACACGGAAGGATGTATTATAAGTCCACGAAGTATACAAAGCAAGAATGTATATAAAACATTGATATTGCAGTGTACTGAATACTTGTTAGAGGGAATGGAACGGGGGATGGTGTTTAGTCAATACACAAATGTGTACATGGTTAAACTGACAGTTTTCATCCGATTTGGTTTACAGTGTACACATAGGTTTGTGGAACGTACAGAAATACATACACTGGGAAAACATTGGTTAAAGTGGCCACTCTGCAAGAATTCACAGAATAACACTATTAACACAGTTAAATGTCACTGTGAGCGAATTCACGGGATTGATAATGGAAAATCTCGGGCAGGTATCTCCACTAGATGTTTACATCAAACGTGTAGTTGCAAAAATCTGTATACAAAAATATGTATACAAACAGATATTCATGCTACTGGACTGCTTTTCCTTTTTTTAAATATTTGTAGAGTATGTGCCCATAGTTCAGCTGTTTAGGGACGGTCGATATGTTTGATTTCACCAAAATCATTGTGACGTAACACAAATGCATGTCAGACTGCGTCTACTAATAATAGTGTCCTCGAACTACTGTACATAGACTTCATCACTTCCATCAGACAGACATATATATTGAGGAGGATGGTGAGTAGATAAAGTGGGTTATTGCAGTTTTAACAATATTAATAGTCCTGTAGGTAATCAATGCCCTCTGAACGCTGTTCAGGGACAGACGAGCGTCCGCCCCGATCACTTTGGCTAAGGGGCCGTCTGCCAGTTCCGCGGCCCCCTCTACCTCTGTACTCAAAGCTTCGGTGAAAAACCTCTCTATGGGGGATTCCTCCAGGTTTGGCTAGTGTGTCTACGTCCTCAATGGTTTTGACTTGATGTATGTCTCCTCCGATCGTTTTCACCAGAATTTTTCCATTTGTCGACCATGCACTTTGAAAAGCATCATTTGACACGGCACTCATAAGCACACTTTGATTTTGCCGTGTGAGGTCTTCCCTTATGACTTGTCGGCTTCCCTTTAGCAATTTCCTCTTGTAAATTGTTTCCAATTTATGTTTCCGTCGAAGGAATTTTACTATGATTGGCCTTGGTTGCTCGCTGAATTTTCTTCCGACGCGGTGTGCCATGTCAATATCCTTTGTATTTATCTCCATTTTGAGTTTGCTTTTCAGGAGATCTTTCACCTTTTCTGCACATTGTTCCCATGTTTCCTCCTTTTCATCTCCCTCTATTCCCCACACTCGGATGTTAGCCCTACGTGTGTACTGTTCGAGATCATTTAATTTTGCTTCTGTTTCCAATGACCTGTCCTCAATAACACTGAACTTTTTCAAAGAGTCCTGAAGCTGTTTTTTAAGTGCCGCATTCTCTTCCCTCAAAGTGAAAACCTCCCCCTCCAGAACCTCCATTTTCTTCATTAGGCTCTTGGTCAATTTATCACCCGCAAGGACCAACGCATTTTCCATTTGTTGATTAGAAACACAGTTTTGTTTTGAAGTTTGCAACTCGACCATCTGATTTTTCAGATCTGTCAGTGTTAGAGTAATATTTTTCAAACTCTCTTCCACGCTGAAAGATTCAATGTTACCTTGACTGTTCAGTTGTACATCAAATGTAGAGTTACTGGCTTTGTTGTCAGCTTTTTGTTTTTTTTCTATCCTGTTTTGAAGGTTTGGGGGGAGGTTTGGGTTTAGGGGTGCTGGAATCGAACGACGCACCCTCAGAGGCAGATGAGGTTTCTAGGGGTCTTTTATACATAATCCTGGTTTCCAGATCTGATTTTTCAGTTATTAGTATATATTCAGTTCACATAAACACGTAAAAAGTCAGGTTAGATGGCACTTACTCGCATTCCTTTGTCTTCTAGAGGGGCGGTTTCCTGCACGGGATTTTCTCGTCGCTACATGTGTCCGAACATGGGGACCGGTCGCCGGTTCAACATTTCATTGTGTTTTTTTCCACATTCAGCCCCAAATACTTGGATAGTTCCAAACCGTTAATTCTCCATGGTAAAACGAATCCTTATGAATGTTTCAGTCGCAAGATTTGAGCGAATAAACACTGTAAAACTTGAAAAATTCACAATAATTTAGTAACCATAGCAAGAATATTGAAAATCAAAACAGTGGTAAGAAAATCTTCAGTATCAACACAGATAGGAAAATAAATACATGCATATATATGCTTCCTACAGAAAAGGAAAATTTTATCCCCGAATGTGCATGTGTCGTGAATGTATGACAAATTCCAATGCTTTTTATAGTATTGGTGAAATAGTCTGATGTGTCACGTAAGTGTAAACCTGGCTGTCTGTTACACAAAGTTGACGGTGATTGTGGTAACTGACAGGCCTAGGGTCATCGGGCCAGATAAGTATACTGGATATATTGACGCCCCAAAAGTGAATACAAAACGTTCTGTTTGTCTGAACCCAGAACGCAGGTTGATCACACAGAATGTGACTGAACTCGTATGTATCTGTGGAAATTATTAGATATTAAATATGATTGATATTGTGCATATTGCATAGAAGACCCATTTATCACCAGTTGACACGTATTGTCACAGACACTGGCTCGTGATACGATACTTTATACACTCTTCTTGTACAATTTAAAAATAACTTTTAGCTTTGAATTACAATGATCACTTTTGACCTACAATGTGATACCCAATGTGACTCGTATACAAATTTAATTCCATTCAAATGGACAACATTTTCACAGAGAAAAGCTGTCCTTTCATTGAAGTGGTTCTATATAGAAAACTCACAGGATCTTGACAATCATCAAGATGGTTTGAGTCAGTTAAACTTTTCCAGGAAAACATTTTAATTTTTTTCGTAGATCTACGATTATAGTATTTCCCAGATGCGTAAATGAATGTGACGACCTCGGGATGCCAACGTGATATTCAAAGGGGAGACCGGACACAATGTGACATTAACATTTATTTTTTTTTATTTTCAGGTGTACTGATAGATAAATCCTCTATGTTAAGTTTTCATATGAGAGAAGTCCGCATTAATTAAAATGAAAACAGCTATTCTATTATGAGAAGACACAGGACGACTCGGAACAATTCTGGGGCAATATGTGACACAGCCTGAGTTGCAATATGACAAGTACAAAAAACCCCGGCTTTCTGCGAATAGACTAGAAAATAAATCTTTACGAGTAGAATTACGAATTACTGTTACTTGTAACATAAAAGTTATTCAGAGTTTCTGAATTGGGTAACTTTGCTTATTGTGTTCGATAATGAAGTTTGTTTCATTTTTTATCCCCCCCCCCTCCCCCGGCATATATGCCTGGGGGATATAGTGATAGCCACGGAAGTCTGTTTGGTTGTCTGTGTGTCTGTCTGATTGTCTGGACGTCTGTCTGTCTGTCTGTCTGATTGTCTAGACGTCTGTCTGTCTGTCCGTCCGTCCGTTTTTCTTGTCAACGCAACTCCTTCTACACTTTTGATACGGTTCATCCGATACTTGGTGGATATTATTGGCATATTACATTATTGAAGATGCACATGTCCTCTTCCCGTTGACGGAGGATTTCTCCTTACAGAGTTATTGCGCTTTACAGTTCGAAATACTGTAGATTAAATGATATCATCTTGTCAACGCAACTCCTCCTACACTTTTGATATGGTTCACTTAATACTTGGTGGATATTATCGGCACAGTCCGGAGATGCGCATGTGCTCTTCCCGTTGACGAAGCATTTTTCCTTACTGACCTGTTGCTCATTACAGTTCAAAGTACTGTAGATCCGTCCGTCAGTATTTCTTGTCAACGCAACTCCTCCTACACTTTGATACGGTTCACACGATACTTGGTGGATATTATCGGCACAGTTTGTAGATGCGCATGTCCTCTTCCTGTTGACCGAGGATATTCCCTTACTGAGTTATTGCCCTTTACAATGCAAAATGCTATACTGTAGATTAAATGATATCATCTTGTCAACGCAACTCCTCCTACACGTTTAATATGGTTCACCTAATACTTGGTGGATATTATCGGCACAGTCCGGAGATGCGCATGTGCTCTTCCGGTTGACGGAGGATTTTTCCTTAATGAGTTATTGCCCTTTTCAGTTCGAAGTACTATAGATCCGTCCGTCCATATTTATTGTCAACGCAACTCCTCTTGCACTTTTGATACGGTTCACACGATGCTTGGCGGATATTATCGGCACACTCTGAAGATGCGTATGTGCTCTTCCCGTTGAAGGAGGATTTTTCCTTACGGAGTTATCGCCCTTTATTCCTACGAAGTAGGCTACCATCTGCAAATTGTCCTGTAGTCAGTGAGTGAGTGAGTGAGTCCATCCGAATCCGTTCGTCGGCAAAATAAAGAGAACCGTTGACATTAGAACCTTGATTTTTTTGCATGAACGTGCATTAGGGGACTGTTACCAGCAAGTTCTGAGCTGACCTACTTTTGATGAAAATTTCTGGTGATTTTTGATGAAAAACACTGGTGATTCTGACTTGAGCTGGGCCCATCTTAATATTGTCAGGATTTCAACTTGGGGCTGGGGATTTTCAAGAGCTCAGTGCAAAGTCGGAGTCCTAATGCCTACCCTACTTCGTAGGTCCTGTGACGTTAGTCACATTGCCATGTAGTTCAAAATACTGTAGATTAAATGATATCTTGTCAACGCAACTCCTACTACACTTTTGATACAGTTCACACGATAATTGGTCGATACTATCGGCAGTCTAGAGATGCGCATGTGCTCTTCCTGTTGAAGAAGGATTTTTTTTCTTCTACTGTCCTTTACAGTTCAAAGTACTGTAGATTAAATGATATAATCTTGTCAACGCATCTCCTCCTACACTTTCGTTATGGTTCACATACTACTTGGTGAATATTATCAGCACATTCCAGAGAGGCACATGTGCTTTTCCCGTTGATGTTGGGTATTTTCTTACTGAGTTATTGCCCTTTAAAGTTCAAAATACTGTAGATTCAACGCATCTCCTACATTTTCACATAATAATCGGTGGATGTTATTGACACATGTGCTCTTTTTGTTGACGGAGGATTTTTCCAAACTGAGTTGTTGCCCTTTACAGTTCAAAATACTTTAGATCGAATATCTTGTCAAATCAACAACTCCTCTTTCAACTGTTGATGCGGTTCACATGATACTGGGATATATTATAGGCACAGTCTGGAGATGCGCATGTGTTGTATTGCACATCACTGATTTCCTACACAGAAATGCAGCTGTTTTCCTCGTCCCAGTTCACTGACGTTGGGGTCGGGTGGATACACCATCTTCTGATGGCTCTTGTTTTCATTGGTTGTGCGTACAGGTACGAGGGGCTGATCGTAGCCGAAAATGTTTATTGCTTGGACCGCCGTCACATCGTTCAGAGAGATATTGTCTAACTGATCGATATCTGATGGCAGCGATTATGTTATTAGTTTAGTTTAGTTTAGTTTATTCATTCGAAATCCAACAGGCCCAGTATAGGACCCACTAACTGGTTCGATAACATGCAGGTACATATAACAATGATATAAACATATGAACATATAAAACCTAAATAATACAAAAGGGTATGGAATAAAATCAGTCCAGAGAATATACATTGTGTAAAATGTGGCGGTATAAGACCAGATGCTATAAACATTACACAATCTAATTGAATACGGTGAGGATATCAGCTAAAATCAGCAATAAAAATGTCTTTTGATAGCTGTTTTAAAAGACGATTCATTAAAAATGTCTATTTCAGCCTGTCGATAAAGGTCATTTAGAGACGACATACATCTGTTTAAAACAGAGAACTTACGAACATTAATTCTAGAAAGCGGAATTCTAAAGGGTAAAATAGTTCGATATGATCGAGAAGGGCAGTTAAAATACAATTTCTCGACAAGATGTTGTATTTTAACTGCCCTTCTCGATCACTTCGAACTATTTTACCCTTTAGAATTCCGCTTTCTATCAGAAAATTTATTATTTGGACCATCGTCACATCGTTCAGAGATATTATCTAATAGATCGACATCTGATAGCAGCGATCTTCTTGTTTGCACCGCTGTCACATCGCTCAGAGAGATATTATCTAAATGATCGACATCTGATGGCAGTGATTGTCTTATTGTTTGAACCCTCGTCACATCGTTCAGAGAGATATAATGTAATAGATCCACAACTGATAGCAGCGATTATCTTATTGTTTGGACCCTCTTCACATCGTTTAGAAAGATGATATCTAACAGATCGACATCTGAAAGCAGCGATTATCTTATTGTTTGGGCCGTCGTCACATCGTTCAGAGAGATATAATCTAAATACTTGATATCTGATAGCTGCGATTATGTTATTGTTTGGACCGTCGTCGCATCGTTCAGAGAGATATTATCTAATAGATCGACATCTGATAGCAGCGATCTTATTGTTTTGACCCTCTTCACATCGTTCAGAGAGATGATATCTAATAGATCGACATCTGATAGCAGCGATTATCTTATTGTTTGGGCCGTCGTCAAATCGTCCAGAGAGATGATATCTAATAGAGACATCTGATAGCAGTGATTATGTTATTGTTTGGACCGTCGTTACATCGTTCAGATAGATATTATCTAATAGATCGGCATCTGATTGCAGTGATTGCCTTATTGTTTGGACCGCCGTCACATCGTTCAGAGAGATATTATCTAAATGATCGACATCTGATAGCAGTGATTATCTTATTGTTTGGACCGTCGTCACATCGTTCAGAGAGATATTATCTAAAATACAAATATCTGATAGCAGCGATTATCTTATTGTTTAGATCGTCGTCACATCGTTCAGAGAGATATAATCTAATAGGTCGACATCTGATAGCAGTGATTATCTTATTTTTAGGACCGTCGTCCCATCGTTCAAAGAGATATAATCTAATAGGTCGACAACTGATAGCTGCGTTTATCTTATTGTTTGGACCGCCGTCCCATCGTTCAGAGAGATATTATCTAATAGATCGACATCTGATAGCAGCGATTATCTTATTGTTTGGACCGCTGTCACATCGCTCAGAGAGATATAATCTAATAGATCGACAACTGATAGCAGCGACTATCTTATTGTTTGGACCGCCGTCCCATCGTTCAGAGAGATATAATATAATAGATCGACAACTGATAGCAGCGATTATCTTATTGTTTGGACCGCCGTCCCATCGTTCAGAGAGATATAATATAATAGATCGACAACTGATAGCAGCGACTATCTTATTGTTTGGACCGCCGTCACATCGTTCAGAGAGATATAATAGATCGACAACTGATAGCAGCGATTATCTTATTGTTTGGACCCTCGTCACATCGTTCAGAGAGATGATATCTAATAGATCGACATCTGATAGCAGCGATTATCTTATTGTTTGGACCGTCGTCACATCGTCTAGAGAGATGATATCTAATAGATAGACACCTGATAGCAGTGATTATGTTATTGTTTGGACCATCGTCACATCGTCTAGAGAGATATTATTTAATTGATCGACATCTGGTAGCAGTGATTATCGTATTTCACTGATTCCCAGCTTTGACTTCTCTGGTTTTGTTTGAAGGGACTCACTAACCGAATATTTTGAATTACAGCAGAATTGAGAATCATGTTCATATAAGATGGTTCCTAATTACAATCGTCTAGTCCGTCATACATAATTCAGCCGTCGTCGATTAGAGAATATCCGCGTCCATAATCCAAAGACCTATTCCATATTCCATAACCAAATTCAAAAAGACAATCATAGTATACATAAACACAGGCTTGTTTCCTGCAAGAGAGAAGCTGTCAACAGTTTTCAATGATGCCGGCAAGACGACATGATGTTCCAAAAATATCAAATCCGTATCGCTGATCAGTATTCTTAATACATAATATTCGTTGTAAGGTCGTCATCTAAAGAATGATGTATCTCAGTCACGCTTTAATTGTGACTGTTCATATGAGTACCATGCGGATCTTGAAGTACATGGGTTCATACGGCCCCTAGCCCCGGGTTAAGCGGAATTAGACACAAGTTACGAAACTTAGCGCCATAGATCTTGCACGCTACGTTCGTATTTTGCTATCAGCATGCGATATGTATCGCCAAATTTGAGAAACTTTCAGTGTAGGCGTTTGGTGGAATAGCTTTGTTTTATAAGTTTCTGCAACAATGTTTTGTAACGTTGATTAAAATCGTCACATTTAACACAGGATCTAGCAAATGCTACTAAGCGAGATGTGTATACGCCATATGGAGGTCCCACTAGAATATTACTGTCCAGAAAGGGATAGTTTACGATGTCGAAATTGTAATCATCTCTTTTGTCATAAAGTCGACGAGAGAGAACGCCCGCTTCATTTTTTATAGAGAAAAAGATCTATATATGATGTGCCTGTAGGGCTGTCTGTAGTTTCCTTCAAATCCCGTGAAGGTGGATATATATCCTTCACTGCGTCATTTATATAGCGATTATCCACAGCGAGAAGATCGTCTATATAGCGTTTGGTGAATGAGAAGGAACGAGCTTTGAATGGATCGGCATCTCTTCCCACTTCCCTTATATGTGTTGTAATTGTTTCCTGTATATGGCGAGATTCTGCTGGTGGACGTTTCGCCTCGTAGGCCCGCCCCTTGTACAGACCTTTTGGTCTATGATATATGTTGGCATTTGTGAGAAGTTGATGCTGGGTCGACATCGGGCCTCACAGAATAGTCTTTTGTGTTAATTGCCGTCATTTACATCTGACGACCATACAGCTCACCAATATCCAATGTACGAGTTGTCACAGCGAAGCAACTCACCAATTACCAGTATACGAGTTGTCAGAGCATTTCCATCATAGCTCTCTAGATGTGTATCTAATACCGCTTATGCCAGTGCTCGGGGCCGTGTGGTCATATCATCCAAGTTGCCACATGAACAGGTACAATAAAAGCGTACCTGAGATGCAACACATATCACGAATCGTTAGATTCGTGGTATGTGCTTTAGAATAGTTTTACCAGAAGACTATTCTGTGAAGTCATGTGACGCAGTCAGTATGTCGGCACCGCTTCCCACTTCCCTTATATGTGCTGTAATTTTTTCCTGTATGTGGCAAGATTCTGCTGGTGGACGTTTCGTCCCCGAGGCCCGCCCCCTGTACAGACCTTTTGGTCTTTGATATATGTTGGCATTTGTGAGAAGTTGATGCTGGGTCGACATCGGGCCTTACAGACTAGTCTTTTGTGTTAAATGCCGTCATTTACATCTGACGACGATACAGCTCACCAATCTCCAATGTACGAGTTGTCACAGCGAAGCAGCTCACCAATTACCAGTATACGAGTTGTCAGAGCATTTCCATCATAGCTCTCTAGATTTGTATCTAATACCGCTTATGCCGGTGCTAGGGGCCGTGTGGTCATATCATCCAAGTTGCCACATGAACAGGTACAATAAAAGCGTACCTGAGATACAACACATATCACGAATCGGTAGATTCTTGGTATGTGCTTTAGAATAGGTTAACCAGAAGACTATTCTGTGAAGTCATGTGACGCAGTCAGTATGTCGGCACCTCTTCCCACTTCCCTTATATGTGTTGTAATTTGAAAGCGCCTGCATATAGTCATATTCATAAGAGAACAGATACAGGTCAGCCAACAAGGGTGCACAATTAGTACCCATTGGAATACCTATATGCTGCTGATATATTGTGTTGCCAAATTTCACATAGATATTTTTAATGAGAAATTCAAGCAACTCTATAAGCAAAGAAACATCCCATGAATGATATCTCTTGTATGTAGTAGAGCTAAAGAATGCTTTTTGGCTTCCGACATTAATATATCTACGATCAGTTTTCTTGAACACAGATACTATTAATGAACTTAGACGGTCAATAAGGTCCTGATGAGGGATTGTAGTATAGAGAGTCGAGAAATCCCATGTGGATACATGTCTGTACGGTATGTGACCTTCAGCATCAAGTTCTTCCGTTAGACATTTTGAGTTTTTCAATATCCACATACATTCAACTCCAGAGTTCTTAGAAATAGTGGCGCAATACCTTTCCCAAAATGCTTTTACCTTCTGAAGGGCCCTCGTCAATGGGGTTGAAAGAAGCTTTGTGGTGCAGCTTCTAGAACCAGCTATGAATCTAGGTTTGTATGGTGATTTATGCATTTTGTGAGTCCAGTATAGTTTTGGTATGTCGTTATGATTGATTGGAAGAGAAATACCTCTTTCCCATAGAAACTTTTTGTGATTGTTAAATAAATCTTCCAGAGGAAAGGCAGTTTGGGAGTAAGTAGACGTATTTGATGAAGATAAGTCTTTCTCTCCACTATCCATCCCTTCACCGAATAGATCTTGGTAGAATTCTCTCCCCTTTATCGCCTCTCACAGAATATATTGATTCAGACTTCTCTCCTCCTAAATTCCGTCTTTAGCAAGGCAGCTTGGAGACTGTCGCACTGTCGTCCTGTCGTGAGGTAAGGTTTTCTCTCCTCTATACATTTGCTGAATATGTTGAGGTAGATTTCTCTCCCCTTTTTGCCGTCTTGCAGGAAATATTGAGGTAGATTTCTCTTCCCTTTATTCCATCTTCAGTACACGGGCTTGGAAACTGTCGCACTGTCATACTGTCGTGAGGTAAGTCTTTCTCCCCACTATCCATCCCTTCACCGAATAGATCTTGGTAGAATTCTCTCCCCTTTATCACCTCTCACAGAATATATTGATTCAGATTTCTCTCCCCTTAATTTCGTCTTTAGTAAGGTAGCTTGGAGACTGTCGCACTGTCGTCCTCTCGTGAGGTAAGGTTTTCTCTCCTCTGTACATTCACGGAAAATGTTGAGGTAGATTTGTCTCCCCTTTTTGCTGTCTCACAGGAAATATTGAGGTAGATTTCTCTCCCCTTTATTCAATCTTCAGTACGTGGGCTTGGAGACTGTCGCACTGTCGTCCTGTCGTGAGGTAAGTGTTTCACTCTACTATCCATCCCTTCGCCGAATTAATCTTGGCAGAATTCTCTCCCCTTTATTACCTATCACAGAATATATTGATTCAGATTTCTCTCCCCGTTTATTCTCTCGTTAGGAAGGTAGCTTGGAGACTTTGGTATTGTCGTCCTGTCGTGAGGTAAGGTGTTGTCTCCTCTATACATTCGCCGAATATGTTGAGGTAGATTTCTCTCCCCTTTATTCCGTCTTCAGTACAGGGGCTTAATTCCGTCTTTAATGAGGTAGCTTGGAGACTGTCGCACTGTCGTTCTGTCATGAGGTGAGGGTTTCTCTCCTCTATACATTCGCCGAATATGTTGAGGTAGATTTCTCTCCCCTTTATTCCGTCTTCAGTACAGGGGCTTGGAAACTGACGCACTCTCATGCTGTCGTGAGGTAAGTCTTTTTCTCCACTATCCATTCCCTCACCGAATAGATCTTGGTAGAATTCTCTCCTCTTTGTTTTTTTTCTCCTCTATACTTCGCCGAATATGTGGAGGTAGATTTCTCTCCCCTTTTTGCCGTCTCGCAGGAAATATTGACGTAGATTTCTCCCCCCGCCTTTATTCTGTTTTCAGTAGGTGAGCTTGGATACTGTCGCACTGTCGTCCTGTCGCGAGGGAAGTTTTTCTCTCCACTATCCATCCCTTCACCGAATAGATCTTTGTAGAATTCTCTCCCCTTTACCGCCTCTCACAGAATATATTGATTCAGATTTCTCTCCCCCTTAATTCTGTCTTTAGTAAGATACCTTGGAGACTGTCGCACTGTCGTCCTGTCGTGAGGTAAGGTTTTCTCTCCTCTATACATTCGCCGAATATGTTGAGGTAAATTTCTCTCCCCTTTATTCCGTCTTCAGTACAGGGGCTTGGAAACTGACGCACTGTCATGCTGTCCTGAGGTAAGTCTTTTTCTCCACCATCCATTCCTTCACCGAATAGATCTTGGTAGAATTCTCTCCCCTTTATCGCCTCTCACAGAATATATTGATTCAGATTTCTCTCCCCCTTAATTCCGTCTTTAGTAAGGTAGCTTGGAGACTGTCGCCCTCTCGTCCTGTCGTGAGGTAAGGTTTTCTCTCATCTATACATTCGCTGAATATGTTGAGGTAGATTCGTCTCCCCTTTTTGCCGTCTTGCAGGAAATATTGAGGTAGATTTCTCTCCCTTTTATTCCGTCTTGGAAACTGTCGCACTGTCATGCTGTCGTGAGGTAAGTCTTTCTCTCCACCATCCGTCCCTTCATTGATTAGATCTTGGTAGAATTCTCTCCCATTTGTCGCCTCTCACAGAATATATTGATTCAGATTTATCTCCCCCTTAATTCCGTCTTTAGTAAGGTAGCTTGGAGACTGTCGCACTGTCGTCCTGTCGTGAGGTAAGGTTTTCTCTCCTCTATACATTCGCCGAATATGTTGAGGTAGATTTCTCTCCCCTTTTTGCGGTCTCGCAGGAAATATTGATGTAGATTTCTCTCCCTGCCTTTATTCCGTCTTCAGTAGGTGAGCTTGGAGACTGTCGCACTGTCGTCCTGTCGTGAGGTAAGTTTTTCTCTCCACTATCCATCCCTTCACCGAATAGATCTTGGTAGAATTCTCTCCCCTTTATTGCCTCTCACAGAATATATTGATTCAGATTTGTCTACCCTTAATTCCATCTTTAGTAAGGTAGCTTGGAGACTGTCGTCCTGTCCGCGGTTTTCTCTCTTCTAATACATTCGCCGAATATGTTGAGGTAGATTTCTTTCCCCTTTTTGCCGTCTCGCAGGAAGTATTGAGGTAGATTTCTCTCCCCTTTATTCCGTCTTCAGTACTGGGGCTTGGAAACTGTCGCACTGTCATGCTGTCGTGAGGTAAGTCTTTTTCTCCACCATCCATCCCTTCACCGAATAGATCTTGGTAGAATTCTCTCGCCTTTATCGCCTCTCACAGAATATATTGATTCAGATTTCTCTCCCCCTTAATTCCGTCTTTAGTAAGGTAGCTTGGAGACTGTCGCACTGTCGTCCTGTCGTGAGGTAATGTTTTCTCTCCTCTATACATTCGCTGAATATGTTGAGGTATATTTCTCTCCCCTTTTTGCCGTCTTGCAGGAAATATGGAGGTAGATTTCTCTCCCTTTTATTCCGTATTTGGTACAGGGGCTTGGAAACGGTCGCACTGTCATGCTGTCGAAAGGTAGGTCTTTCTGTCCACTGTCCATCCATTCACCGAACAGATCTTGGTAGAATTCTCTCCCCTTTATCGCCTCTCACAGAATATATTGATTCAGATTTCTCTCCCCCTTAAATCCGTCTTTATTAAAGGTAGCTTGGGGACTGTCGCACTGTCGTCCTGTCGTGAGGTAAGTCTTTCTCTCCTCTATCCATCCCTTCAATGATTAGATCTTGGTAGAATTCTCTTCCCTTTATCGCCTCTCACATAATATATTGATTCAGATTTTTCTCCGCCTTAATTCCGTCTTTAGTAAGGTAGTTTGGAGACTGTCGCACTGTCGTCCTCTCGTGAGGTAAGGTTTTCTCTTCTCTATACATTCGCCGAATATGTTGAGGTAGATTTCTCTCCCCTTCTCGCCGTCTCTCTCCTTTATTCCGTCTTCAGTACATGAGTTTGGAGACTGTCGCACTGTCGTGAGAAGTTTTTTTCTCTCCACTATTCATCCCTTCACCGAATAGATCTTGGTAGAATTCTCTCCCCTTTATCGCCTCTCACAGAATATATTGATTCAGATTTCTCTCCCCCTTAATTCCGTCTTTAGTAAGGCAGCTTGTCGTCCTGTCGTGGGGTAAGGTTTTCTCTCCTCTAATACATTCGCCGAATATGTTGAGGTAGATTTCTTTCCCCTTTTTGCCGTTTCACAGGAAGTATTGAGGTAGATTTCTCTCCCCTTTATTCCGTCTTCAGTACAGGGGCTTGGAAACTGTCGTACTGTCATGCTGTTGTGAGGTAGGTCTTTCTCTCCACTGTCCCTCCCTTCACCGAATAGATCTTGGTAGAATTCTCTCCCGTTCATCGCCTCTCACATAATATATTGATTCAGATTTCTCTCCCCATTAATTCCGTCTTTAGGAAGGTAGCTTGGAGACTGTCGTCCTGTCGTTAGGTAAGGTTTTTCCTGCTCTATACATTCGCCGAATATGTTGAGGTAGATTTCTCTCCCCTTTTTGCGGTCTCGCATTAAATATTGAGGTAGATTTATCTCCTCTTTATTCCGTCTTTAGTACAGGGGCTTGGAAACTGTCGCACTGTCATGCTGTCATAAGGTAAGTCTTTGTCTCCTCTATCCATCCCTTCACAGAAGATATTGATGTAGATTCCTCTCCCCTTTATCGCCTCTCACAGAATATATTGATTCAGATTTCTCTCCCCCTTAATTCCATCTTCAGTAGGGTAGCTCGGAGACTGTCGCACTGTCGTCCTGTCGTGAGGTAAGGTTTTCTCTCATCTATACAATCGTAGAATATCTTGAGGTAGATTTCTCTCCCCTTTTTGCCGTCTCGCAGAAAATGTTGAAGTAGATTTCTCTCCCCTTTATTCCGTCTTAGTTACAGCAACATGTATATAGCTAAATGTCCATTTAAATAGAGTTCAACATGTACTTGGGGATGGTTGATTCCAGATCTATATGCCCCCAGTTCCCAAAATTGTCCCCATTAATACACTGGCACAATACTGGAAATGAATGTAATACATTGCTTCGTTCAATGCTCTCTCGCTATTTTGAGAGCTCCAGATTTTTGGGAACATGGGGCATGAAGGGTTCTCTGAGAGGGCAGATGCCCCGAAAAGCTGAAATGTACATTTCTGTGCCGTCGCCACATTATCATTGTTTTTGTTGGAATAATTAGAATTTTGTTCGATCGTCGCTATATCGCTGAAATATAGCTAAACCCTACATAAATCCTTACTTCTCTCCCTCACTAGTTTCGCAGCACGGACGATAAAAGGACAGCGCTCTAGAAGTTTCTTAACACTTGTATAGATACGCCCTACTCCGGCCTTTGTATTAACCAGGAAGTTTGGAATCAACATTTTCTAGTTATGAACTATTTTCAGGGAAAAGGAATACAAATGTATATGTTAATGCGCGACGGTAGGCTCACATAAGATTATGCGTGTGTGCCCTCTCAACTGAATTAAGCGAAGTGAGATTCGATTTCAGAATAGACTAGACACGTTCGATTATTCCTTACGTCCGGTTAATATACATAATGACCCGTGCTGACCATAGGTTTAGACAGTTGTAGTGTGCATAGCAGTGAATATATCATAACAGCACAGTTGGATGATGATGTACACGGCCGGTAGATTTGGCTTAATTGTCCATTTTGCCTGGATTTCCGTTACTTCAATTTACGGTACGTATACATGTATGAGAAAGGTATATGTCGGGTCTTCTGAAAGCCTCGAATCATATTAACTCAGTGATCAAGGGCAAATGATACAAAAATATAAATCTGCCAGTCTTTCTCGATTACGAGCGTCAGGTCGGTCAATTCGTTAGTAAGCCTTCGTCTATTAACGAATCTCCATAATCCAAAGACCTATTTAATATAACAGCTTTAGCACCGAATTAAAAAAAATCATATTATACAAACACATAGGCTAGTTTCCTGCAAGAAAGAAGTGGTCAACAGTTTTCAATGATGTCGGAAAGACATCATGCAGTTCCAAACTATCAAATCCGTATCGTTGATCAGTATTCTTGATCCATATGATTTTTTAAGGTCGTTACATAGAGAATGATGTATCTCAGTCACGCTTGATTGTTATGTTCATATCAACACCATGAGGATCTTGAAGTAAATGGGTTCATACGGCCCCTAGCTTGAGTTAAGCGAAATCAGGCACAAGTTACGAAACGTAACGCCATAGATCTTGCACGCTACGCTCGTATTTTGCTATCAGTATGCGATATTAATCTTAGTTTGGAGAAACTTTGAGTGAAAGGGCTTGATGGTATAGTCCTGTTTTATACGTTTTTGCAATGATGTTTTGTGACGATTAATCGTCACATTTAACACAGGATCTAGCAAATGCTACTAGGCGTGATATGTATACGCCATATGCAGTTCTCCCTGGGATATTGCTGTCCAAAAGGGGATAGTCTACGATGTCGAAATTGTAATCATCTCTTTGTCCCCCGACGCCCGAAGGGCTAGAGGGGGACTGTCCGTCCGTCCGTGCGCCCGTCCGACTTAGTTTTCCGGATTTTTAATAGTGCTGAGTTACTAATATCCTACATGTATGACTTGGATTTCACCAAAATATATCTCCTTGCTCACAGCCTGTACATGTGTTCATGGGGCGAAAGGCAAGTACCATTTGGGGAACAGTTTAACTTTGTGGGAACTTGGCAATTGTGACGGTACGGAACGGCATGTACAGGTTTGACTGATGTTGGTTTATTCTATTAGTTGTGTACGGATGTCAATTTTCACTTGTCTGTAATCTTTCTGAAATGTTCTAGTATAATGTGTATTGAGAAATCTGATTTGTAGCTTGGTGATTTTTTTGCAGGTTGATTGTGAATACAATTAAAAATGTCTCAATATCTTGAATGATTTAAAATAAATATATATGTTGAACTCAGCTTGTTTGTTATTTCATGTGCATGAATTTGAAAATGCTTTGATTAAAACACTAGTGTTTTAATTATAAACACTTTTTCAAAGTGTTTTGATTATAAACATTTAAAGTGTTTTTAAAGTGGGGGCAAGCTCATAAACACTTCAAGTAATTTATTTTAAAACACTTTCCAGTGTTTAATTTTAAAACAGTTTTGAGTGTTTAATTTTAAAACAGTTTAAGTGTTTTGTTGTTTTACATTGAGACACTTCAAGTGTTTTATGTTAAATCACTACTGTTTTAAGGTAAAGCACAGCTGTTTTAAGGCAAAACACTGTACGTGTTTTAAAACAGAGCACCTCATATGTTTTTAAAGTGGGGACAAATATGTGATTATAAAGTGTTTTGTTTTAAATCACTTTCAGTATACAGTGTAGTCATTTACTGTTCCTAGGTATGCTGACTTTCTGCACTGGGTATCATTTGTTAGTGTAAATAGCCAAGGTATGCTTGTCGCAAGGTTTTGTAATCCATAAATGAAGAAAATGGCTCATAATCTGTCGCAAAAGCAGCATCAAATTGCTTTAGGAGATCCTCGTCAACACACCTTGACATAAATATACCTCCAGGCTGCTCGGATATGTGTTCCCCGATGTTTGAAACCGATTGAGTTCAGACCTCAAAACTTGGTTTTCACCAAGATGTCTCCCGGACAGCTTACCAACGCCACCGATCACGATGAAAAGAGGATGCGAGCCCATGCGACTTGTACTCAAGCTCAATTCAACTCAACGCCGTAGCCGTATGGCTGTTTGTTCTCGACGTACTGAGTCATGAAAGTGAAGAGTCAACATGGAAGATTTTGAGAGTTGCCTGATCGCAATATAGATCTTCTGATAATCCAGTCATACCTCTCAACAAAATGCCACTAGGGCGCGTTTCAGGAATGCATACAGGAGGCACATGATATTTTGTGTTAGTATGCAAGACAAGAAAATAACGTACCTGTATGTTAAAGTCGCATTTTCGGAAATTTCCTTTAATACATTATGTAAAATCCATAACCCGCCATCTAACCTTATATTTCAAGATCATGTAACACTTGTGGGAGGTAATAGATCGTGAACTTGTGTTCACACGATACATTTGTGGTGACTGGAAGTTGCGTTTCTGAAAAACAAATGACAGTAGGCCAATTTCTTTGCAACAAAGCCTTGTCAGTAGAACACAATGGCGTTTTACACCAATAAATGACTTTCGGCGTGGAGTATACCAATGCCTATCGACTGACTAAAATGTGGCTTGCCATAATTTTTTAATTCGAAAAGATTGCCATCGATAGTTTTTCGGAAAAGAAATCGCTTTTCATTTACATTTGACATTCTCAAGAATTTGCATTGATTAACGATAGTTCGTCTGAAATTGTCTACTATTGAAATTCCAATACAGGTAGATTGTCGACAAAAGCTCAAGAAAACAAGTAAACCTTCGAAGATTAACGAACCGTCTGAAGAAATACACAAGAAATCAGTCTTATTCGCCAGACCCACGCCAATGCACCAGTCATTGTGGTCGAGACTGTAAAACCCTACATTTTAAATCTTTTAATGGTGTCATATAACCCTACATTTTGTTAAACAATTCAATAGCACCCTTTGGAAATGGTATGAAGACGTTTTGTGTTTGCTGGGTTAATTCAATTCTGCATATCTGCATATAAAACGAGGACAACCTTGATTTCTGGTCTGTCGGTTGACTTGGATGGCTTCCATGATTTTTCTTTTCTTTTCGTTGGCTTCCTTGTGAATATCATGTCATGTAAAATTGTGTCCTGGGTTATACTTGAGGTGGTCAGTTGATAAATAACCAAATGAATGTTACATTACTCCAAGAAGCAGTCCAGAATATTGAGAAGATTGAAAATACTAATGCAAAATATATGACCCGGAATGAGTAGCAGAGAAAGCGGAAAGTTTTGCTGGCAACATTAATCTAGATAAGAATAATAGTCCGGTCATTAAATTACATTCTGACAATGTTGATATAGAAAAGCTAAATGAGACGCTTGTGCGAATTAATTCGAATACAGCTGCACATGAGAGTATGAAAGAACAAAAGGCTTAAACTCAGGCCAAGAGTTGGATTCAAATGATTAAAAACGACAAAACCGGAAATAGTAAGAAATGTTTGACTCAAACTGTAAAATCTCTTGTACGTAGCTGATACAATATTGCTTTGTTTCACTGCAGAAGACCTCAACTTGCACTGAAGAATTTAACTGATTATTTCAAAGCCTGAAAGTTGCAAATAAATGCGCAGTAATCTAATCACTAGCTTTAGTTGAAGATGGCGGACAAGGCCAATTGTGTGTTCTTTGTCGTCCTCGTATTTTTCTGTATCAGGGGAGTTCTAGGACATAGCCGTCGTTCAACTGTACGCAGACATATTAGTGAGCGACATCAGCAACAGAATTTGTGTGAGATGGGCGATTTTATGCCAAACAGGGAGAGCCCTTTACAAGCGTGTAAAATCGATATAATCTGCTCTAAAAGCCATGTGTATGTACCGTACATTACTGCCCAAGCACCCTGTGTTGACCAGTGTCCAGTATACATGTATTGCCTGCACAGGTATGCTATTATCAGCGACCTGCACCACTACAAAAGGCCCACACCTGAGCGGTCATCTAGAAAAAAGGTGGGCAGTACAGGACGTGTAAAACGCGGACGGCCTATATGCTATTACCCAAATAGTCATGCAACATTTAATTTAATAATTTCTGGTGATATTGAACTAAATCCAGGACCGTGTAACGTCAATAATCCTAAACAAAAGCAAGACATCTGTGGAGAATGCACGAAAACTGTTAGATCCAACCAACATGCTATATGCTGCGATTCATGCAACTCGTGGTACCACCGTAAATGTATAGATATGACAGTTGTATTCTACCACGAAATTGGTGCATCTGATCGGGACTGGTATTGTCAAGCCTGTTCTCTACCTCAATTCACTGACAGCTTCTTCAATCAAACAAGGAGTACTGATGATGATGATTCTGTTATGAAAAATGACTATATGCACGATATAAGGAAATCTAACATAAAGAACTTCATATCAGCTTATCTCAATATCAACAGCATACGGAATAAATTCCTGCCAGTGTGTAACATCCTAACTAAAGGATATGTCGATTTTCTTTGCATAGCAGAATCAAAGATTGATTCATCTTTTACTAGCAGACAGTTCAGAGTAGAAAATTTTAAACTGTACAGAAATGACCGAACGTGTCATGGTGGTGGTCTCTTACTGTACATGCGCTCCGACATAGCTTCTCGTAGAAAAAGAGAATTTGAAATGAATGTCGTGGAATCTCTCGCGATTGAAATTCTTCTATCCAAAAACAAATGGCTGTTCTTGTGCGCATATAAACCACCCAAAGTCACGAATAACGTCTTTGTGGACGAGATGACTACAAGTTTGAACAAAATTACGGCGAGTTATAGCAGGGTTATCATCCTTGGAGATCTGAATGTTGACATATTGCAAGGAAGACGTTCGTCGAACGAGTTCCTGTTTCATCTATGTGATTCGTATGATCTCCAGAATATCATTAAAGACCCGACCTGTTTCAAAAATGAAAATGGGACTCTGATTGATCTGATATTAACCCCCAATGTCCGCTGTATGAAATCATCTGGAACTGTGGATACGGGGTTAAGTGATTTTCATCGGTTAGTTTATTGTGTTCTCAAATCGCATGCACCGAAACGGACTGCCAGGAGAGTGACCTATAGAACTTACAAAGATTATGACCCTATAAGCTTCCAAGAATACTTGATGCATGCCCCGTTTGAAGTCGGTGATATATTTGATGACCCGGAAGATAACTATTCGTTCTTAGACACACTACTGCAGACTATTGTTGAAAGGCATGCCCCCTCGAAAACCAAACTGGTCCGTCCTAATGTTCCGCCTTTTATGAACAAAGAACTTTACAAAGCGATAATGAAAAAAATCGCAACTCAAGAAAAAGTATGACCGATACTTTTTTCACCGAACTCAATTGGAAACTCTTTAGAAAACAACGAAATTTAGTTACGAAATTACGACGGAAATCGGCAAGGAGACATATCATCCAGCAATGCGATGAATCTGGAAAAAACTTCTATCCCATTATTAGACCCTACTTTTCACAAGTATAAACAACCAGATTACTGCTTTCACAGATGCTGTATTTTCACCCCTTATATCTGCCTACAGGAAGGGCTATAGCTGCCAGTATGCCTTGATACGTATTGTCGAGGAATGGAGAAAAGCAATTGACAGCAAAAACAAAGTTGCATCAATTATGATGGATCTATCGAAGGCTTTCGATTGCCTCCCACATGATTTACTTTTGGCAAAACTACATGCTTATGGAATGTCGGAGAAAAGCCTCGTGGTGCTATCTTCATATTTAAGGCACCGAAAACAACGAGTAAAGTTGGGGGATATTGTCAGTGAGTTCAAACGCATTGTTAAAGGCGTTCCACAGGGTTCCGTTTTGGGCCCTGTTTTGTTTATCTTTTTCATTAATGACCTCACGTGGTTCACTGAAAAGTCATCTCTTTTAAACTACGCTGATGACAATACCCTTAGTTCCGTGAACACTCTCCTTAGAGATGCCATTCAAGACCTATCAGTTGAGACCAGTATCTGCATAACTTGGTTCACCGACAACCAAATGCAGGCAAATCCTGATAAGTTCCAGTTGATCACCCCGGGATCATCTGATGATGTTGCAATGTGAGTATCAGGAACTAGTGTTGCTGCAGAGCAAAGTACAAAGCTGCTCGGTGTAAATGTCGATAGGGAACTTACATTTTCTAGTTGCATTGACGAAATATGTATGCGAGCAGGTCGACAGTTAAACGCCCTTCATAGATTGGGGCGAGTTCTAAATGTAAATGTTAAATTGACGGCCCTGAGATGTTATGTACGTTCTTTGTTTGATTACTGTCCTCTAGTGTGGTACCCAACTACAGTGTATGATGTAAACAGACTTGAAAAGCTTTTAGAGAGAGGACTTCGTTCAGTATACATAGATTTCGCCAGTTCCTATGAAACTTTACTAGAAAGAGCTAAAATGCCAAGCTTAGAACTAAAAAGAAAGAGGCAATTGGTTACGGAAATATACAAGGCAATTCATGGACATTCCCCGCCGTACATCCAGGAACTTTTTAAACTTAAAGAAAGTTCATACAATTTAAGAGGAGTTTTAGTTCTGGAAATTCCACGAGTGAGAACTACTAGATTTGGTCTGTCATCCCTGTCTTATATTGGTCCGAAATTGTGGAACAATCTGCCCGACGAAATTAAGATGTCTCCTTCGATCGGCTGTTTTAAATCGAGGGTCCTGAATGGAATGGTTAGGTAGATTTCGGAAATTTGCTAAACTTGGAAAAGACAAAAATGAGATAACAAAATTCGAGAGACCACATAAATTAGATGTATATTTTATTTGAACTCGAAATCTTTTATATAATTTATATATTTATGGAATAGTTTAAATTGATTTTTAAAGTGTAAATGAGCGAGGGGGTGTGTACGTAGGGGGGGGAGTGTGGATGAAAGTGTGTGTGGGTGTATGGAAGTGTGGGTGGAAGTGTGCAAGTGCACGTGGGTGTGTTAGCAAAGATATCTATATTTTTATTGGGTATATCTAAATGTTTATTTGTATGTTTTTAGAGGTTTTATTTGCACTTTTGCACCTGGCACTTTTGCACAATAGTCGGTAACAATAGCTCCTTGCGAGCTAGCGTTTATTTTTACTTGTATCAAACCGACTTTAAATAAAATATCTTATCTTATCTTAATCTTTTAGTGAAATCTTTTAGAGAGCGTAAAGCTAACAAGAGTACATTCATATTTCTTCTGGATGATTAATATCTTAGTGTTACTGTTATTTTACAACAGCTACTACAAGTCCTGAAATTATCTGTTCGAGCAAGCTATTACAAGGCTATGTTTACTGGTGTAGAATAGATTGTGGATATTGTGACCGATGTTCATTTAGAGTTATTCGGAAACATGATTATACCAATACTGCTGTATGGGAGTTTGAAAAGGATGAGTTTAGAGAAATTGGAAGTTATGTATTAGAGGGAAATTGCAATGAAATTTCATAATGAAACTCGGTATATACGCACATCCACTGCTATTAACATTTACTAAGCATGACCAAGTTCTGGAGTATATTTTTATTGTATATTCAATTTAAATCAACTAGTTCACTGTAGGCTTTCTTTCTAGTTCTTAAAAAATGGTCATTGTCTGTCAAACGAATATTTGAATCTCGAGGACTGAATTATATGCGGATTTGCCAAAACTTTAGACATAGAGACCGGCTGTATAGTAATGTTAACCAGAGACATCTCGAGATGATTATATGCTTTAGCTGCCTGAAGCTGTATTATTAGGTAGCGTTCCCAATTAGCGTTTTTGCTTCGTTCGTTTAAATCTCTGGAAAAAAACCAAGTCGTTCTACACCCATCGTTTTGATTTTCGTGGAAAACCATTGAAAAAAACATTCAACGCATTGATTCGTTCGCCACTGAACGAAGTCGTTCGTTTCACAGGAACCCATTGCGTTTTTTTCCTTCTTTGTTTGCCATCGTTCGATCGTTCGCTGGAAAACGAAGGCGCAATAATACAATCACGTGATGTTCGCATTATCCAACCTGATAACGCAATCTCCGTGGGCACTGAGAAAACAATCCGTTAATTCAATGCCGAATTCTCTGACGTTTGGAGAGGCAGTAAATTACTTTTACGTGTAACTAGATGTTGAAGTTCCGCTGCATAATTAGAAGACAAAAGAAATTAATACACAGGTTTTTGCCCCGGTTTGAATTTGTATTATATAGAGAGTCTACTATATTGATAGCTATAAGTACGTGTAGGAACAAACGATACACCAGCCCGTGGTGACGCCTTTCGGTTTTCTCTCCGTTCTATTTCGATCGAAACGTCCGGGTTTTAAAAATGGACAGGAAATTTATTGGTAATCTGGAAGGGGTCCCGGTTTCTATATGTCCGTATCTTTGGCCGTTTCGTCGCTTCTCAGACGATCGGAGTGTTGTGCGAGCACCAAATTTTGGGACCGCTCGTCGTATACGCATATCGCGGTCCAAAATGGAATCCCGACAAAGATTTTTTCTCGGAAACGTCTTTCTTCCATACTATTGAACGTTTAATGGGTGTGTCCATGTCCTAAGGTTTTCCTAATCCAATTGAAATAAAACGTTTCGTTTATCTCTAATGAATATATATTTGAATTATATTCTCTTACCTGGATAATTGATTGTATATCCGACGCGGAATAAATGACATATTTAGGGTATTCTTTGCCTCTTTTGCAGAATACATAGTACATAACCGTAGTGTTTAACGTCATAACGGGAAATAAGACATGAACTACGGTTGATTTTGGAAATAGATTAATCGACATGTCATTTGTGTTAATGACACCGACAGGTGCACCTTCCTTCTAGTATGACCTGTTGATACTGGATCGCAGAAAATAATATGAATTATTTACCTTCCGGTTAAAGAGTTGTTTGTATATGTCGGCCATTGGCGGAGCGCGTGGTTATTTTCACAGTGTGAAGCAATCAGTTTCATGTCGGGTAATACTCACAGGCGTTGATTGCCAATTCAACTCAGTCTTAGTGATGTTTATTTCACGCGGCTATTGACCTATAATAATTGTAAACCGGACGCAATGCCACATTAACTGGAATTGAACAGTTTTAACGTTTTTATTTTATTTCCATGAATATATATTATTGTATTTATTTTCTTCTCAGATATAGGCCCGATTGTTCCCAAATTAACTCCACATGAACTTCCCGTAGAAGAATCCTCTGCCAAAGATATCAAAACAAGTTCAAAGAAGGAGATTATAAGACTGCTTGACAATTGAATTTGGAGGTGTTGATGATTCACACGTCACACCTTAGTCGGTCTGTGAACAATCGTCGACTTAAGAAAATAGGGAAGTGGAGAGGTCGGAGGGGTTAATTTCTTTGAAAGAAAAAAATCAAACAACATTGTTAGCAGGCGTGCCTTAATAATATACTTACATTGTATTTATTTGTTGCTGGTTTCCTGTGTCCAGCAAATTAACCAAATAAAATAATTAACACCTAATTCAGGATGCAATGAAGTTTTGGACCTACGGTCACACACGTTTTACTATCAACGGTACTGCTTTGTCCATGAGGACGCTGACATGGAATGCTCAAAAACTTAAATCGAGCGTTCATTTTAAATTCCTGCGGTTTCGAGTGAATTAGTCGATTCTTCCTTACTTCTCAATAAAGATTTTCTCCCATTCTGATATACTTTCAGAACAACATATGTAATTATTTTCTAGGCTTGCAGAATCTCGTACACTTCATCACCTCCCATGCATGGTCTTCTCTTCAGTGAGGGCATATGTCCTATCTCAGTTTAACCAACCAGCGCCCGAGCTCGGCGATGTTCCGTTTCACTGAACCATGTGAGCCGTTACATGCACAGATAGACAAATTTTGCTGTAAAAATCAAGCCATGCTGCTTATTTGAACTCTAATATTTATCGAAAATACATGGCATGATGGCATTTCAAATGATTAATAACTTTGAAATGAAAAAGTTTATTTTAAGAATAACACTAAATTGTGTTGACATCGAAAATAGGCATTCAATTCTTCACAAATCGCTGCAAGATAGGATCAATCTATAATACTTAAACAAGCGTATCATGTTAAATGAATTTAAATACAAATAATATCAATCATTCAACAATACAAGACATGTTGGTGAATCTTGTCTAGGCTGAGTTGTGCGGTGCCGTTGGCGGGGTGGGGTGTTTGTTTTGATCTTGAAACTATATGTCAAGCCGATACTCAATATCGGGATTATGTAATATTTAATATCAGTGATCAGATAGTAAGACGGTTACAGTATCCGTGTTTAATCAGTGTCAGGACATTTCGGCACGCGACATTTCGGCAAGTGACATTTCGGCACGCGACATTTTTCCACAAAGTGAAGGGTACAATATTTCGGCACCCCTTTTTGTCAGACCAATTGCGCTAAAAGAGAAGATTTTCACATTCTTTTTTTAACATATGTTCAACATATATAAACATACCGTTTTAAGGGTTACCAAGTTGTAGGTTATTATAGTTGCTCACGATTATCCGCGACATTTCGGCAACTTTTTTCACATATTAAGGTTGATGGCGATTGATTGGGGAGGTTTTTACTCGTGATAGAATATTTATATAATGCTTTTTGCTGTATGAGAAATTCACAACATTTCTAAAACCAACTGCTTATGTGAAAAATGTCGCAGATATTCGCAGCCAAAAACTTTACAACTTGGTAACCCTTAAAATAGTCTGTTTATATGTTAACAAAAGATCGTAATTTTTAATATGATTTGGCTCGTTAAGAAAAGTGCCGGAATGTCGTGTATCGAAATGTCGTACTCTTCACTTTGTGCCGAACGTCGCGTTCCGAATTGTCGCTGTCTGCGGATTCGTTTAATCATAATGATTTTTTTAATTCTTTCCAATTCTATACAAATATTAATCCGTTGTCACTCTTAATGTAACAGTCTTATCACTGCCATAACCATTTCATGCTACCTTTTTTTATTTTCACAAATATCAACAGTACCCATTTTTCTTCAATTGCCTGTTTTAGATAGAAAGAAAAGTTCAATATTAAAACAATCAGAAAGTACACTAAGAGAAACACAAACCAACTGACAAACACGCATTTCCCAACTGTAACCAAAGTGGTCCCATAAGAAAGCATTCTGGCCACACATGGGTTAATAATATTAACATTATATTATAAAATAAAATAAAAAAAAACATTATATATCTTATTTAAGATAAACTATATAAACCAGTTATCGGAACAGAATGAATTGAGTTAGGTTGAAATATTCTGAACAGAATTATCATGTGTACGGCTCCTCGTCATTAAATCAGCAGTCCCAGTCTTTGGGTTACAACACTGAATAGTCCATGATAGATTATATTTATAAATCCTCGTCCGAATTCACACACATCGTGGTCAGTTTAATACGGTGCCGGGTATATACCGGTAGGCCTGTTATCGACGGTTTAACAGCCTACACCTATGAGCTACCATCATCCAAGCAGTGTGTGGGCGTGTCTTAGTGTGACGTCACTCAGGCGGCACTACTTTTGATCGTTTTTTCTCCAGCAAGTCACAGCCTTAGAACTCTATAGAAAACCATCGAACGAACGCAATGTGTTTTTCTTCGTTCGTTTTTTCAATGGTGTTTTTGAGAAAACGAACCAACGATACACCCATCGTTCGTGGCATGATTTAAACGAAATGGTTTAAACCATGGAAACACGAACGTTAAATGGGAACGGCCCCTTACAGCCATTAATGACTTCTTAAATGACAGGCAAACATGTATACTAATGAGCGATTACAACATAAACTTATTTAAAACTGATCGCCATGGTCCATCTAAACATTTTCTTGAATAATGAAATCGTATTACTTTTTTCCTAAAATAACAAAACCTGGTCTGGTATTCTTTTTGACGTAACATCATTTCTCAGTTTTTCCCATCAACAAAGCGTCTGTGTCCACCGGACAATCTAATCACATGTTTATTCGTAGAAAAGTAAATCCTGAGCAACAAAATTTGTTTCGTGACAAAGTCAATGATATACAATGGGAAACAAATGCTAACATTGACGTCGATAGTGCATTAGACATGTTCACTAATGAATTGAGCTCAGCATGCAACGAAGTCTTCCCACTTGTCTCTTCAATATTGAACAAGGCTAAAATTCAGAAGTCCTGGATAAGTTATGGACTCTTAACATCAATTCGAGAGAAAAATAGATTATTCGGACTTCATGTTCGCAGTGGCGATAATGAGATAACAAATGAATATAAAATGTTTAGAAATAAGTTAAACATTAAAATTAACCAAGATAAAATATTATGAAGCATAATTCAACGAATGCAACAATGACATAAGATGTACATGGAAGGTCTTAAATAATCTCATGAGCCGTGGAAAATCTACAAAACTTCCAACTGTATTCAAGATTGGTATTGTCGACATATCTGATCCCATTCAAATTGCTAATGGTTTCAATGATCATTCCACCTCAATAGCATCAAATATGGAATCGAAAATACCTGCCTCTACAAAATACTTTATAGATTTCTTAAGCGATCCATGTCAAAACGAATTCCATTTAGACCCCTGCACAGCATCGGAAATAAAAGAAGTATATGTGGTCTGAAAAATAGTGCACCTGGCATAGATGGCTTTCGCTTGTCCATATTAAGACCAGTTTTAGATTTCATATTAGACCCCTTGTGTCATATTATAGATTTATCTTTCAGGCAAGGGGTAGTACCAACGGATTTTAAATTGGCGAAATTAACCCCTTAATTCCAAAACGGTGCAGCAAATATATTGGAAAACAAGTGAGTGAGTGAGTAGGATTTAACGTCGTTTTCAACATTGTTTCAGTCATATCACGACGGTGCCTACATGTGCCAGAACACGAGAGTGTCCACAGTTCCTATTATTCTGGACACTGATCAGCCCAGTCAGTACAGTACCTTAGAAAACAATCGGCCAATTTCAGTTTTACCTTGCCTCAGTAAAATTATAGAGAAAATCGTTGTCAATAGAATGACTAGATATTTAGAAGCCAATAGTATAATTTGTACTTATCAGTTAGGCTTCCGTACTTATCACTCGGCATTTTTAGCGGTTTTATTACTGCATGATCAATAAGTAGCTGCCAGAGAAACAAAAACAAAAATAAAAATTCAATAGCCACTTTTCTTGATCTGTCAGTAGTCTTTGATACAGTTAATCACAAATCATTAGGGGGATTTCTAATAAATGGTTTCATAGTTACTTATCATCGCCGGCCCAATGTACACAATATAACAATACCATCTCTACATTTCAGGCCGTTTCCTGTGGTGTGCCACAAGGATCTTTCTTAGGTCCAGTTCTATTCCTTATATATGTTAATGATATTGATGCCGTAACAAAGGGAATGACGATATTGCTTTCTGCAGATGATACGCACGCAATCCTATCCAATGACGATCCTAGGCTATTAGTAAATGTCAAACGAGCTCGGCAAATTATATGATTGGATTTTGTGTAACAAACTATCACACAATGCAACGAAAACTAAATTCATATTCATAAGAAATACTCATGCAAGCAATCTTAAACCACTGCAAATCGTCCAAAAAAGGCAATACGATTGATTACATGCTCAGCAAAATTAAAACGTACAGCGCCTCTCTTTGCTCGCCTAAAAATACTATCCATAAAGCAATTGAACGGATATTTATTGTTACTTTTTGTTAAAAAAATTGCAATCATTCAGAACTAATTCCAGTAAAATACAAGTCATTTTTTACAAAGCTTTCGCTGGTACACATATCCGACTAGACAGTCCGGGTTGAATCTTTATCGTCATACTTATCATTCTGATCTATCCCTGTACACCACCAGAATGAAAGGTCCAAAAGTTTGGAACAATTTACCTTCTCATCTCAAATGCGGCAATCCTATGTCACTTTTTAAATCTCGTATTAAAAAACATATACTTGAAAATCATGCCATCTTTTTCTAGAAGTACTATATTCGGAAAGTTCGTGGAGTTTGGAACACAATTATACTTTATTTGTGTATTTTTGGTTTATATATAAAAAATTGGCCTTGTATAATTTAATAATTTTCACCGGGTTTAAAACTTTTAAATTTTCCCCCCTTTATTGCATTATTGTTAGATTCATATCATTATTTTGGTGAATAAATGAAATCAATGAAATGAAAGTGACATAGACCATGGTACCAATTCGATTTTTGTTCTCTAGTCGTGGATGAAAAAAAAATCACTCCTCTTTGAGAGGAGCTGCACATGAATGATTTCGTTTCCACTAAGATTTAAGCGCCTTTATTCTCTATCTATTATCTCAACAATGAGTGGTTATTGACTCAAATAGATTCAGTGATGACATAGAAACAAAATAACTCGAGTTCACTGAAATTTACTAAAACTGAGTGGGATCATGCTGGACAACAACCGTCCGCTTACACAGTAGCTCCCCTCAAACAGGGTTTTGTAACCTGCTCAATGCATGTAATGCATTTTTCCCCATTGAGAGTGGGACGGTGCTACCGGAGTGTGTTCTTGCAAGGAGTTTGGAATTTACAGTTGCTAGTTATGACCTAGTTTTATGGATCAAATGAAAGACCGTTAACTTGATGTTAAAGCACGACCCAGCCCTGATATATCCTTCTGCATTTGTTTACTCAAGTTGTTTACTCAACTGGAGTAAGGGACGTGAGATTCGAATTCAGTTCAGATCCGCCTGATTATTCCATAGTACCGAGTAATATATATAATGACACCTGCTCATCATAGGGTGGGACAGATGCAGTGTGCAGAGCAGTGAATGGATGTTATCAGCACATGTGAGGGATGATGTATATGACCGTTAGATTTGACTTAATGGTACATTTTGTATGGATTTCCGTTGCTTCAATTTACGGTATGTATACATGTATAAGAACGACAATGGCCATACCTTATGGAAGCATCGAATCATATTTACTCGGTCATCAAGAGCCAATGATACCAATCTTTCGCGATACCCCGCTAATTACTTAAACGGGTGTTTGATATACAAAAGAAACAGTCTATTTGAATTATAAGAAAGCTACTCTTCTTGGAGACCTGAACAAACTCGCCACATAAACTGAATTTCATCAAAGCTTGTATCACATTCAGTTAGCACAAAGGGTTCGGCTTATCGAGAGATTTCGCAAATCAAGTTAGCCATTCAACAGATTTCATTTTAACCAATATCTGTTCATGAAGGTATTCTTGCCATTTAATGGTAAGTGTTATCGGGTTAGGCCAGTCAAACATTATCTGTGCTAACCAAGCCTGTTCTCCAGTATACGTGTACAGTGGGCGTAACCGCCTATTCGGGGAGCAGGGGTCCCCAGAATACATTGCATTGGATAGGATCGAGTCAAGTTCACAAGACGAGAAAAATGTAAATGCTACTTCGACACACATCTGCTCCGAAAATATATTCCATGCCGTATGCGAACACATGAGAATAGTAAGGAACGCCGACTTCTCGGGACTGCGAGAGTGTTGAAAATTGGAGTTTTCATAACCCAGAATTATTATATTATTTAATATTATTTAATATTATATACAATATTATTTTCTGTTGCCTCTGTGCCATTTGTACAAAATGTTATTATATATAAATGCATTATTATATTGTACAGTTGCATTAGGATTGAATCTACCCACCAATCAACTGAATCTACTTGTTTTCGAGAACAGCAATACTCCAGTAACAGGTCAGGGCAGAACACTAGCCGATCCGATAGTATAATTTTGCCGACTTTTCCACCCCAAAACTATTCTGTGTGTATTACAGTTATGTATTTTGTTTGCATTATATTCCCCATCACTCACCACTGCTGCATGTCTTTATTCGAACAGGATAACTAGCAAAATATGCCAGCTTGCAATCATTGAAGTATAAAAATAATATCCAATGTGGGATATTTTCCTAAGTCCTTTGCCCTGACCTGCCTAAGCTACTTTGTATATGCTAACTACATATGCTATGGTATACTATTCATATAAATGTATATACTGATAATGGATATGGATAAGAGAACTTACCTTGAAATAACTGACACAAAATACATGGCCAAGAGTTTTGTAACATTCTTCACTTCTCTGCTAATATATCCGCGCTGTCGGCATTTTATTTTCATCTGTGTCCGTCTCGACGTCTAGCCAACGCTACTTATACATTTCTTTGTTGGGCGTGTCGTCCTATTCAGCATCACGTGCCATTCAACATTCCGCCGTGTCGTTTCTGTTTCATGTCGCGTAACATACAGCCTTATTTGGTAACTATTGCCACACAGCGTTTAAAACACATAGTTCCTGTGTGAACGCAGACACGAATAGTATCTCATTAGCTTCATGTTCATTTCCCCTATTTTTTAGTTAGGTGGGTGGGTGACCGACCGATCTTTTTCAGCGGTCGACATCCGTTGTCTCTAGTAGGCAACCATGTCAGATGACGTCACCTTGTCATGTTGTATATATATAAATGTTATTTTCTTGCTTTACTTTTTCATCCATGATTTATTCACTCTACATTGTGATACTAGGTCAGACCGCTAACATTATATCTCTGATCTGTAATGGATCTAAATGAAACCAGCGCGGAGGATGTTCCATTTGCGAACTTAGCATCATTCTTACCATTCTTCGGAGAACAAATTCCTGAAGCAACTTATTATACACCTAAAGCAGGCCATGTGATGAATCTAGAGTTATTAGAAAATATGTGTTTCAATCCAATTGATTTAAACGATATTGAGCACAGTAAAGCTGTTACAGATGACACCGATTATGAAATTACTCACTGGAACGATATCAATACGCACCAATCCAAATATTACACTGAATTAACATTTACCGAAGAAATACAAACTACTAAAAATAATTCATTATCATTTTTACACATGAACGTTAGAAGCTTAAAAAAACATTTTTCGGAGATCACCGGATTTATTCATAACCTAAAATATGAATTTGGTGTTCTGGGGTTCTCAGAGAGCTGGCTGAATCCAACAACTGAGGCATTATTTGACATCCCTAGCTTTATACCTTTTCCATCGTCAAGAAATAAGAAACGGGGAGGTGGACTTATTTTTTACGTTAATGAAAAGATAAAATCGTGCACGGTGAGAGAAGATCTTTCTCAATTAGATGAAGATGGCGAATATGAATCTCTTTTTATTGAATTACTCCACGACGAAAAAAAGTATATTGTGGGAATATTTTACAGGCCACCAAATAAAAACGTGAATATTTTTAACATCTACTTAACATCCTTAACAAACCTGATATAGCAAAAACAAACTGTGTGTTAATGGGCGATTTCAATGTTGATCTCTTTAAAACTGATCGCCATTCACCTTCAAAGGAGTTTCTTGTAATTATGAAATCTCAATATTTTTATCCACAAATTACAAAACCTACGAGAGTTCGACCACATACATCAGCGCTAATAGATAATATTTTTCTAAACTTCCATGAAGAAAACTTATTG
Organism: Hanleya hanleyi; assembly: GCA_036873755.1. Classification (NCBI taxonomy): domain Eukaryota; kingdom Metazoa; phylum Mollusca; class Polyplacophora; order Lepidopleurida; family Hanleyidae; genus Hanleya; species Hanleya hanleyi. Next base: position 21,711 of record JAVTVY010016114.1, on the reverse strand, counting down.
TCTGGCATCTTCTTGACAGACATTACAGACCACTTTCCAATTTTTCACATTTTGAAACCCGAATCGTGCAATATTCCCTCCAATCGTACTATCAGCTACCGACAAATCACACATGAACAAACTGACCGTTTTATCCAAAGAATTAAAGATGTCGATTTTTCAGATGTCTATGATGAGATTGATGGTCCTAATACAGCCCTGGAAACTTTTAACTTCAAATTCAATTCGATTTATAATGAGTGTTTCCCTATTATCACTCGCAAATCACATCAAAAGAAAATCATTAAACCTTGGATTTCCCCTGGTATTTTAAACTCAATATATGAAAAGAATAGGTTATATAGGTTATATCTTGCAACTCATGATGATGATGTTCACAACCAGTACAGAATATGCCGGAACAAGCTAAACCATTCTCTTCGTGTTTCTAAAAAAAAATATTTTGAAGACAAATTCAATGAGAGTAACAACATCAAATCTACATGGAAAATTCTGAATCAAATACTTAATCGACGTAAATCCGTAAATGTATCGAAGTACTTTAATGTAAATGGTAACAAAATATCCAATACTTACGAAATTGCTTCTAGATTTAATGAATACTTTAGTACAGTTGCCGCGAACCTCGATTCACAAATCCCAGATACTGGTCAATGCTTCAAAGATTATCTTGGTATACCTACTACAGAACATTTCCAGTTTCCACAAGTCACAGCCGACGATGTACAAAAAACTATCATGAGTTTGAAATCCGCTGCACCTGGCTTGGACAGTGTTCGAATATCAACAGTAAAATTGGTATCGAATTATATTTCTGCTCCTCTTTCGAAAATCTGAAATATATCTTTCAACTCTGGTATAGTACCGACTCTCTATAAATCTGCTAAAGTAACACCAATTTTTAAATCGGGTGACATTACTATGCTCTCTAACTATAGACCAATATCTGTTTTGCCATGTTTCAGCAAAATACTTGAGAAACTTGCTGTTAACAGGATGATTGAATTCCTGTAGTTACATGAACTTATTTCTATGAACCAGTATGGATTTTGATCAAATCACTCTACTTCTCTAGCAGCATGCTCTCTTAATGATATGCTAATTTCTGCTAAAGATTCGAAGCTCTACAGTGCTGTATGCTTATCTGTCAAAAGCATTTGACACCGTAAATCATAATATTCTTCTTTCTAAGTTGGATCACTTTGGCTTCCTCGGTTCATCTAATAATTGGTTTCGTAGTTACTTAACTGAACGCCAAAAGACTGTCGTCTATAACGGCATTTCTTCAGATTCTATGTATGTCTCCTGTGGGGTTCCACAATGATCGATTCTCGGGCCAATTCTCTTTCTTCTATACATAAATGATATATACAGTGTTAGTAATCTACTCAAAATTATCCTCTTTGCGGATGATACCAGTGTTGTGTTTTCATCTAAAGAACTCCCAGAGGTATTTCGTATAATGACACAGGAACTAGAGAAAATTCATTGTTGGTTTTCGTGTAATCGCCTGTCGCTGAATGCTGAAAAAAACAAATATATGCTAATTAGGCCGAACAACAACATTCGTCCATCCAACATGCCACACCTTTTTATTTTAACAGAAATAGAACTCATTCATCAGTTTAAATTTCTAGGCCTCTATTTTAATGACCAGTTGAACTGGAAAACGCATATAAACTACATATGTAACAAAGTATCACGAAATATAGGAATTATAAATTTTATTAAAAACTCCTTAAACAAGAAAACATTGTATATTTTATACTTTTCAATGATATTTCCTTGCTTATCTTACTGTAATACCATCTGGGGCAACACTTATACTACTCACCTGAATACACTATTATTATTACAAAAACGAGCTGTAAGAACAATAACTTTATCCAACAAATACGAACATACAGCACCATTATTTCGAAGTCTTCAAATACTGACGTTACCTAAATTAAACTTGTACTCATGTCTGTTGCTTGTCCACAAATTTATGCACCATTCGTACAATTTGCCAAAATCATACCAAACATACTTTACTAGACACTCCACCGTATATCATTATAATACCAGAGGGCAAAAACTTAACCTTTATAGGCCATTTTATCGATCCAATTTATCATTTTATACCCTCAAAACCAGTGGGCCCCGTGAATGTTATTAAAACAATTAAATCTACTTCGCTGTTCAAATAAAAACTTAAAACATATCTTATAGGAATCTGACCTAATATCACAAAAATTTCACTTGTATATAATTTATACAAAAGTATAACGATTGCTACGTTATTTCACCCATAAATCTTACTGTAGATTTCTACGTTAATGTTATAGTCTTTATTTAGGGATAGAACAAGCCCCTAGGCAAAGCATTTTGGGAAAGGTATTGCGCCACTATTTCTAAGAACTCTGGCGTTGAATGTATGTGGATATTGAAAAACTCAAAATGTCTTACGGAAGAGCTTGATGTTAAAGGTCACATACCGTACAGACATGTATCCACATGGGATTTCTCGACTCTCTATACTACAATCCCTCATCAGGACCTTATTGACCGTCTAAGTTCATTAATGGTATCTGTGTTCAAGAAAACTGATCGTAGATATATTAATGTCGGAAGCCATAAAGCATTCTTTAGCTCGACTACATACATCAAGTTGCTTGAATTTCTCATTAAAAATATCTATGTGAAATTTGGCAACACAATATATCAGCAGCATATAGGTATTCCAATGGGTACTAATTGTGCACCCCTGTTGGCTGACCTGTATCTGTTCTCTTATGAATATGACTATATGCAGGCGCTTTCAAAAACCGATCCATTCAAAACCCGTTCCTTCTAATTCACCAAACGCTATATAGACGATCTTCTCGCTGTGGATAATCGCTATATAAATGACGCAGAGAAGGATATATATTCACCATCACTGGATTTGAAGGAAACTACAGATAGCCCTACAGGCACATCTTATTTAGATCTCTATCTCTATAAAATTGAAGCGGGCATTCTCTCTAGTCGACTTTATGACAAAAGAGATGATTACAATTTCGACATCGTAAACTATCCCTTTCTGGATAGTAATATTCCAGTGGGACCTACATATGGCGTATACATATCTCGCTTAGTAGCATTTGCTAGATCCTGTGTTAAATGTGATGATTTTAATCAATGTCACAAAACATTGTTGCAGAAACTTATAAAACAGGGCTATTCCACCAAGCGCCTCCACTCAAAGTTTCTCAAATTTGGCGATACATATCGCATGCTGATAGCAAAATACGAACGTAGCGTGCAAGATCTATGGCGCTACGTTTCGTAACTTGTGTCTAATTCCGCTTAACCCGGGGCTAGGGGCCGTATGAACCCATGTACTTCAAGATCCTCATGGTACTCATATGAACAGTCACAATCAAAGCGTGACTGAGATACATCTTTTTTAGATGACTCTATAACGAATATTATGGATTAAGAATACTGATCAGCGATACGGATTTGATATTTTTGGAACATCATGATGTCTTGCCGGCATCATTGAAAACTGTTGACCGCTTCTCTCTTGCAGGAAACAAGCCTATGTTTATGTATACTATGATTGTCTTTTTGTATTTGGTGCTAATACTGTTATGTGGAAAATGGAATAGGTCTTTGGATTAAGGACGCGGATATTCTCTAATGGACGACGGCTGGATTATGAATGACGGACTAGACGCTTGTAATTTTATTCCCTTCAATCTATGTCACTTGGCAAACCGATATCTTCATTTATTTCAATGCCTCAATATGCAGATTGCCTTTGTCTCTTGATTTACTTTTCTTTTGTTGGTGAATAAAATTCAATTCAATTCAATTCAGAACCGGACCCTGTCCAACGAGATCGGAACGAGGTTTGTAACTCATGCTCTCCGAATTCTCGAAGCTGTCTTACATCTGAATGCCGGAAGCCGATAAAAATGTCGATGTCGGAACTTTTCATGACAGCCGATATTTACTGCTGATAGAAGTGTTGTAGACTACTATCTTCCCAGAACGGGCGTGATTGAAAATACGATGAGGTCAAACTGACCACGAGAACGATAGGGTACACCACAAAAAGCCAGTCACGTCAGTATACCATAGCTTAGCTAATCAATTTGACAATATCATTCGTGATTTGTTCGACATCGAACCGATCTGATGGACATAATATCGACGATTCGCACCATAAGTCCAGTAACTGTCTCTGTTTGTTCCCGCAATAGCATTATTATTATTACTAAGCAAATACGTACTCTCTAAAAAAACTCGAGTGAGCTGTTTCACTCAAGTTTGAGTAACTTTTCACTCAACTTGAGATAAAACCACTCAATTTCCACTCTTATGCTTGAGTGAATGTCACTCAAGTTCAGTGCATTAAATTCAAGTTGAGTGAAAATTAACTCAAGTTGAGTGAAAAAGTATTGAGTGGGATCAATTTCCATCCACTCTTACTTGAGTGAAATTTGACTCAACTTTTTTAAAAGAGTATTAAGTAACTAGATTAGAACTCGCGTCGTAGATTGTCGGCATTTTCTTAGACCTGTACTCCTCGTACATTATGAATTATATGTGTTTGCTCCTGGTGGAATGTGGCAAAAGTTTAGCTTTTCATTTAGTTGATGTGCCACTATCCATTACCTGGACATATGACACATTCCATGTGTACATATATGTCGGTCAGATGGCGCTAGCAATGAAATTCTGTGACACTTCATACACGCAACACAATGTATTTTCACTGATAGAAGAATTGTAAACATTATCTTGAACGAACGTGACAGAAAATACGATGTGATCGAAAGGACTACGAGAACGATTAGGCCAGTCGCGTCTGTATCATACTATATATCCAACGAAACCAGCGATATCGTTCGCGTTATGTTCAGCATAAAGTCGATCTCATGGAGATAATGTCGACGATTATTTCACTATAATTTAGCAACCGACTGTTTATATTTTTTATTTATTTGTCAGTCCACAAGGAAAACGATTTGATTGAAATGTCACAGAATTTATATAATCAGAATAGTTATGGAGTCGCTGAAAGAATACAAAGGGCATATTCCCGAAAAAAAAAATAAATAAAAAAAAAATAACAAAAGGGAATTGAACCGCAATTTTATTACAAAAACACGTGTAACTGTTTACGTCGTATTTTGAATGTACCCAACCGGTTTCGGCGATACAAACCTGTCTATGGCGAAACTTGCCCTTCTCTGGACCGATTTTTACCAGCCAACATTCATACTTCTGAATGACTGCCCTGTTTATTGTTGCACTCAGATCTCTTATATAGTAAATGCAAGGACAACAGCCTAAGATAGTCCATGGACGCTATACCCTATAGTGTTGAAGGACAGACACACATATACGTATACGCCAGCGTAGTTTGGGCTACGTCAGCTAGAGCTGGGGAAGCCATACAGAATTACAGGCTGCTTCTCCTTCTAGCTTTCGATAGTTAGTTCCTAAACTTTTTGACCGACAAGTTAACGGATTTATCTCAAAATTCACTAGGATAACTAAGTGTCATGATCATATATGTTCAGGTTCAAACGTCAAGGTCACCGTGGCCTCCAAATCTGAAATTATTGAAAATCTCAAATTTTAACGGGTCGACATTTGAATGGATATTTGAGAGAAGATGTGTCGCAAAGAAAAATTGAGGTGAAAGGTCAAGGTCACTATGGCCCAAAATTTAGGATATTGAAATTCATTTGTTTTGGTGGATGCAGACCAATGGGAGCCGATATGCTGGGTACAAAAATAGAGATCTACTTGTCAAAGGATACCGTGACAGGAACCTATTGAAAACTTTGTCTGCGCTACTACTTCTGTCTAAGAATGTGTATTGTGATCAAACTGATAAACATCTCAAGATTATGACAAATAAGAAACCTACTGCGGTCAAAGGTCAAGGTCACGGAAGATAATAAATCAGAACACAATTAAAAATTCTACTTTGTGAGTGGGAAGCGATGTGTCGGGTACCAAAATTTAGGTGAGCAGTTCAAGACAAGGTCATTGACCTCTAACACCCCTTTGAAACATGAAATACTCGTTAGATTTCGTGTTAATGACAGACCATAGTATCAATTCGATTTTTGTTAGTCTTTAGTTTCACTGTGTCTTAGGATTTGTTTGTTTACTCAATAAGTAAGAGTGAACATACCTAGTCGTGAGTGAAAAAATCACTCCTCTTTGAGAGAAGTTGCACTTGAGCGATTCCGTTTCCACTCTGCTATAAACGCCTTATTCTCGATGTATTATCTCTATCTTGAGTGATTATTATCTCAAATTGATTCAGTTATAAAATAGAAACAAATTAACTCTACTTCATTGAATTTTACTGATATTAATTGGGATCCTGTTTGACATCTCTGGTCCGCTTATAAATAGGTCGTGTAACGTGCACAATGCAAGTAATGGGGTGATCACATTTTAACCATACTCTAGCTATGACCTAATTGTATCGGACAAAAAGAAGACAACTACCTTCGAACCAACGCTCATATATCCTCCTGCATGTGTGTACTCTCAATTGAAGCAAGTGACGTCAGATTCGAATTAACCATAGATTAGACACGTCCGATTATCCCATAGTTCCGGGTATATAATATATATAATGACACGTGCTTATCAAGGTTGGGACAGATGTAGTGTGCACAGCAGTGAATGGATGTTAACAGCACAGCTGACTGATGATATACATGGCCGGTAGATTAGACTTAATGGTCCATTTTGTATGGATTTCCATTGCTTCAATTCATGGTATGTATACATGTATAAGAACGGCATAAGCCGTCCCTTATAAAAGCATCAAATCATATTTACTTAGTCATCAAGGGCGAATGATATGAATAAATATACCAGTCTTTCTCGATACTCCGCTAGTTACTTAAAGGTAATATGTATTTGTTTGATATACAGAAAAAGAGAGTCTGTTTAAATTATAGGATAACCACTCTTCTCGGAGACCTGAACAAACCCATGTAAACTGGATTTCATCAAAGCCATGCATTACATTAGCAGAAAGGGTTCAGCTTACCGAGAGACTTTCGCGATGCAAGTTAGCTATTCAACAGATTTCACTTTAACCTATATCTTTTCATGAAGGTCTTATATACCATTCAAAGGTAAGTGTTATATTGACCTGGTTAAGCCAGTTAAAAATCATCTGTGCTAAACAAGTCTGCTCCCCTGTACACGTGTACAGTGGGCTTAACCGCCTATTCCCGGAGCTGTCTTACATCTGAATGCCGGAAGCCCATAGAAATGTCGATGTCTGAACTTTTTATGACAGCCAATATTTACTGCTGGTAGAAGTGTTGTGGACTACTATCTTCCCAGAACGGGCGCGAATGAAAATACGATGTGGTCAAACTGACCATGAGAACGATTGGGTATACCACAAAAAGCCAGTCACGTCTGTACCATAGCTAATCTAATCAATTTGACAATATTAATCGTGGTATGTTCGACATCGAACCGATCTGATGTAGGTAATATCCACGATTCTCACTATAAGTCTAGTAACTGTCTCTATTTGTTCCCGACCCAGACGGGCATTCTTTGCGGTAAAATGTCCTGGAACTTGATTGGAATAGTTCTTGGGTCGGTAAATGAATAAAATGGGCAATATTCCACTTGGGGAATGGGTTTCGGAAAGCCCGGAATATGGATAGCTATGGGGTCAAGGACATCTACCGAAAAGTATATCCGTCGTCATTGAAATGTTCCCATGATGGTATCAGATTCAAATCCCAGAGAGCGGGGGGGGGGGGAGACAGTTATGTCACCCACTGCTAGTTAGTAGTTAGTACATGACAAAATTGTCATCTTTGAGTATTATAAATTCACACTGCAGTTTCGAACTTGACGTTTTTTTTCTAGGAATATTTTTCAGAAGTAATGGCATGGTGTATATATTGTATACGTTGTCACTGAACAACACACCCCTGGTTCACCGTCCATGAACTGTACCACTCTATCCAATTGAAAGCTCGTCAACCGTGTGTAATGTATAGTTTCTATCATTATATAACTCGGTCACACCCATTTTTTGTGAATTCAGTTTACGTGTGCACGAACACAAACACAATCCTTCACTATTTTTACATTATATAGCGCACTAATTTTTCCAACTGCCGAATGTGTTAGGTTACGGTCCAAGCTAGATTTAAAAGAAGATTTAAAATTTTCAGTTCAAATGATGATCCTAGTCAGTGTTCCCTGAATGGTGAATAGGGTGTGGATGAGAACTGGAACTTACTTTATTGAACTGTAGAGCCATAGAATTTCTCTTGGGTCAAACTGATCCATAATAACAACCACAATAATCCACCTTAAAGGAAAAGGCAGAAGATCATTCACAACCAAATTCAACCTGTAATGAGAAAGGTAATTGGCACAATTTTCAAACGTTGCCTCTATTTGTAATCAAGGGACTATATGTATCAGGAACTGGGCGAATACATTTATGAATATTAATGACTTGTTACCCCCAAATCACCAAACAACTGTTAGTACAGAATGACAAGAACACAAACTAACATTGTGAGGGTTAATACTAAGTCATTAATGTTCAAGAATTTATTCACGCCGTTCCTGTTACATGGTTCCTTGATTACAAACGGCGACAAAGTTTGAAAATTGTGACCGACCACCCTCCCTATTTTTGGCTATCACAGGTGGAATTTGGTTGTGTGGATCTCAGATATTTGGAGGATTTTTAACAGGTTTCGACCGTCGTTGTTGCAATGCACCTTAACGTTGGTAAATACATTATATACTCAGAAGCATATCCAGTAGCTTATCCAGAATTCTTTTTTGTTCCTCCAGTTGAACAAAATCATGTCTCTATTACACAAATAAAACAATCGAAAATCTGACCGAAAAATCAACCAAAAATGTTTTTTTTTTAAATGATGTCACCGTGACGTCATCACAGCGGTCATCTTGATTTGTTTTTACATTCTGTGATAGAGGTTGACGCAGGGGACATATGCAGTAAGTTTCAGTCCCACTAGCTCACGGGGAAAGAATACCATTTTTTTCGGGGGAAAGAAATACCCCTCAAGCCTGGACCGGTTTCAAAAAGCCTAGGTCAGATAGGGTTAAAAAAAAATAAAATAAAAAAAATGCATGAAACAAAAAAAAAGTAACGGCTACGTTTATCCCGGCGTCAGACATCGTATAATTCGAGATCTATTAGTCAAGCATTTTCGAATAGCCCTCCATTCATCCTTCATTGCAATACTTGAATTCCACGTCTTCGTGGTAATTTTCTCAATCTTACAAAGATGTATGTATCTAATCCAATACAGGGAGAGCCTTGGGTGCGCCTGCAATGAACGGGATGTCGTCGCTTCAAGACGGAGAGAGACCAGAGCCGATAGAACTTTGGGCTGATAAAATACTGAACTATTCCTCACAGTATCTCCCTACCCAGTATGTATTATGTAAGCAAGGAAAAGTGATAAATAATGGACATGAATATTCTACTAGCATGTACCCACTATCTCAGAACATCATGAACATGAGAATATGTACCGGCATAAAAATTATTAAACTGTTATAATTATTTTTCATCTCCTTATGTATGTAACTTGTGCATAAGTGAGTGCACGACTCTGGGTAAAATTCAGGCTCATCTTGGTACATCCGGTTTATCTAAACAAAGGGATGTCAACTCAATTAAATTCAGTTGTTGACTGGTAGTATTGACCAGCAAACTGTGGCAGCAGTATACTGGGCCATTAGAATAATATTGCTATGTATAATCCTACTTAGGGGGGAAGTATGAAAAGGAGTTCCCCTTTGCGCTCGAGCATCTCCTAGCAGTATAATGATCTATGAATTGAGCTGAGTTTTCTGGAAAATATATTAAGAAATGTGACATTTCAAATTTGGATATTCTACTAAAAAATTGATCGACGATATTTATTTCTAAGATGACTTCTCTTTGAACAGAAAGAGCAGGGAATGTGATAAAAATATATTATTCGTCCACGCACGATTGTTGCAGATTTTGAATATTCCTTGGCTTAACGTACGATATTCTTTGTTCAGCGCCTTCAGTCACCTTCTACTCTGAGCGCACGTACTCGTAGTTTCGTGATTGTATGTATAAATAAAGTAATAGGCGTTGTAAGGTATGAATCGGTTTGGTAAATTGGAGCGATATGCAAGAGATCGGAACAATTGACGACGTCTGGTGACTAAAAAACAACCATATGACTCTACAGGAAAGTATTCCTCGACACCTAACATTCAAACCAGAGAATACGGTGGATTCTCGGAGGTAGCCTTAGTATCTCAGCCGCGCTTTTATTGCAGTTGTTCATGTGGAGACTATGAAGTATCCAAACGGCCCGTAGTACCGGCTTAAGCGGAATTAAAGACGTTTCATATGTTTAAGTGTAGTAGTTGTTCAGATTCCGTCCGTCTCTTCGTGTTGTAGTATTGCTATTTTTCTGAGTCAGTAGCATGTGTTGGTGTCAGATCCGACATTCAGTAATCAGCAATGGTCAACAAAAATAGTTCGCGTCAATAGTAAAAAAGAATCTTTTCATACGAGATTTAGCCCCAATTGCAAATATGCACAAAATGAAAAGAACGCAAGAGAGTTTGATTCTAGAGAGAGTCAGTGAACGGTTTTCAGTGATGGCTGCAAGACATATGGGGCGCCGTTCGTCACTTTCTGATTTAATCTATTTATAAATATATGGTATTCATCAGCCAGATTTATAAATCCGTTAAACATGAAGGTGAAATAAACATTAGTTTTAGCAAAATTTAAATCCTATATCAGCGAATATAATGCGTGAAAGATATATAAATACATATTTTAGATTGCTAGATATATATCTTTTAGTTACGTTATGTTTTATATAATTCTTTCAATTTATATATATATATATATAAATGTTCTGGATCAGCGATCGCGTATATGTATATCTGACGTAACGTATCTTGCTGATATATAAATATTTGAAAATGTGTTTTTGGAGGTATATATGTCCTGTCGCCAAAGTTCTTATATATAAATCTTGAACTGAGAAAGTTGTGGATATATACCCTAGTGAATATATAAACATGCTCACAACACCTAATTTTCTAGGTTTTCTTTGTATTTTCCAAGAAATCAACTGAATTTTCAGCGAATTCATAGCAATATTCTGCGAATTTTCCGTGTTCAAGGACTTAAAACAGAGACAAGTCGAAGAAAAATCTACGAAATTCTTGAAAAACACCAAATATAATTTCCTCCGCGGATAACTATATTTTCCTCCGCGGATATAATATTTCCTCCGCGGATATATTCATTTCCTCGGCGGTTATAATATTTCCTCCGCGGATATAATATTTCCTCCGCGGATATAATCATTTCCTCCGCGGATATAATATTTCCTCCGCGGATATAATCATTTCCTGAGCGGATATAATATTACCTTCGGGGATATAATATTTCCTCCGCGGATATAATATTTCCTCCGCGCATATAATATTTCCTCCGCGCATATAATATTTCCTCCGCGGATATAATATTTTCTCTAAGTATATAATATTTCCTCCGCGGATATAATCATTTCCTCCGCGGATATAATATTTTCTCCGCGGATATAATTAACTTCCTCCGCGGAGGAAATCCACGTGACTTTAGTACTAGAAAGACGGCAAATTCATTAGCTTTTTTGGGGCTGAGGAGTGAGGATGATGTGGAGGTGACGTCACGATGGCGTCACTATGACGTCACATCCGTTGACATCCGGGTCAAATGTGACATCCGGTCACGTGGCATCTGGCGACATCCGGGTCACTTCCTGTGACGTCAGTTTTATCTGCTCCTGCATAAGACCCCAGTGACTTCCAATGTTAATCTCCTGCATGTATGGGAAAGGGGTGGTCATATTTTTTTTTCTTGTGGATTTTACTATGGGTTGTGGCACCTTGTTTTCTTCATCTCGAGCTGTAGAACACGATGCGAGGGGGCTCGAGGCCATGGGTTGAATTTTTTTGAAAAGTGCTGATGACGCATGCGCAGTAGGCAGGCAGATCGAGGTGGATGTTTTGGGTATAGGTGGACCCATAGTGTTACGATTGGGTTGTGTGAGGTATCAGTTTGAAGCATTTTTGGGGGAGCGTCCAACTGGATGGGTGTGGGGTGAAAATATCGTCAAAAAGGGTACTTGAATGGACGTTTGGGGTCGAGGTGGACCAATAGTGGTTCGATTAGGCTGTGGGAGGTGTCATGGTGAAGCTCTTGCGGGGGAGCGTCCGACTGGACTAGTGTGTCGTCCGTTCTGTGCATGCGCAGAGAGGAAATTGTAGGGAAACGGGCACTGGAAGGAACGTTTTGGGGTCGAGGTGGACCCATAGTGGTGCGAATGGGTCGGGGGTGTATCAGTTTGAAGCTCTCACGAGGTGGCGTCCAAATAGAGCAATGGTGCGCCTGTACAGTAGAAAAAGAGTATGGGAATAGACGTTTTGCGGTCGCGGTGGGCCCATAGTGGGCGTACTGGGTTTTCGGACATTACTTTGTGGGTGTATGTTTTCCCTGGAAGTAAAAGCGGAATACGTAAACGCCCACGTGCGGAAAAGACGGACTTTATATGGTAGCGAAAGTCGATTAGCTATAGTAGATAAAGTGCAGCCTCGCTCAGGTGAGACGAGACTATCCTTATACACTGACCTATATGGGCGACTCGTGGACGCTGGAGTGTATCCCGAGCTCATGATCTCAGGCAAACTGGGGATGTGGATTGATCTACCGTGGTAGAGTTACCTCCTCCTCCTGGGTAAAAAAGTGTATGCGTGAGTGAGGCGGGCCCAACGCCCGTTTTAACGCATGGACACACTAACTATGGTGAGTGAGTGAGTGAGTGAGTGCCCAACGCCCGTGAGGCGTGCCCACCGCCCGTCTTAACGCATTGACGCATTAACGTGAGTGAGTGAGCGAGTGAGTTTGCGAGAGTGAATGAAAGTGAGTGAGTGGTCATATAAGGTCGTTTGTACACCATTAGACTCAGTCTGTGTCCCTAAGCCAGATCCGCGTCCAACGAAATGGACGCGAACGTCCTGTACTAGTGGATGGACGCGAACTATTCGATGGACATTTGCCTCATTTCACCAGGTTTAGAGAGGTCTGCCGCCTCTTCATACGGAGCTTGCTAAACCCTCCGCTGTGACCTCAAACTCTCCACCAGCCCTCTTTTTTTTCTCTAACCCTTGGGCCGAAAAGTTTTCGCTCGAGGGTTAAGCTTCTTTACAGAGAATTAGCGGAGGGTCCGCGGGCTTTCCCACGCGCATGATTTTCACCTTGTCCGAAGGTCACAACATATAGGCGGATGACATTGACCTTCTGATATGTGACGACCCCGTGACCTTTGAACAATGGCCTCTGAACTGATTGGTAAGTTTGAAAAGCCGAACACATTCTTCGCATGGACGCTTGGGTGGCCCATGAATTGAACGTTCATGGTGCTGTAAATGATCCGGGCGCTGAAACGACAGTCTACATATCGTACAGCTATACCGGGCGGTTCCGCCGTGCTCGGTAGCCTCATGGCGGCGCAAGTCGTGCAGACGAGTGAATGATTTCGAGCACGTAGTACAAGTGAACATCTTGGTGGTTGACAGAGTGTCTGATGAAACGGCCAGGCCGCTTCCCTTTTCTTGCACGCTAGCTGGTTATCTATTTTTAGCACACTCAATTCAACTACCCCCAAGTTGAGGACCGAGATGTACTGGTGTACGAATCAGCCGCATTGAGCGTGTGTGTGTGTATGTGTGGGCAGTGGATTTTACATCCAGGACCTCATCAACATCCGGGTTTCCCTGTGGGTTTTCTCCGTCTTCCATCCGGGTACTGTGGTTTTACATCCGGGTCATTTTACATCCGGGTTTTTTCATGTCTACTGTCACGTGACCGGAACCGGAAGTTGTCACAGGTGGCGCCCCGTTATTGACCTACTACTTCCGACAGGGGGCGCCACCTGTCTTGTGACAACTTCCGGTTCCGGTCACTTCTCCTTTAGCTGATACCATTTTAGTATAAAAAATCTTTATACATTAGATCGAGTCTATTTGAATAATATGTGATGCTAGTTTATTGGTAAATTTAGAAAAAGCGGGGTTTTTTGTCGAGCAGACTATGCTGCCACTCACGAAATATCTGAAAATGTGTACGTGCAGTATATCACAGTGACCCTGTGTTGACATGTAACAATCCGCCGGTGATTTGCACTTTTGTTTGTGTCATATCAGGGTATTAACCAGAAAATGAAGAAAAAACAGTCGTAATCGTTTCATGTTAACTAGAAATAAAACAAAATCTGAATTTGAGAGTATTTCATATTCATTTCTTCGCCCAGGGTTTGCTTGAATCCGTGGACTATTTTTTGTTCTTTGCATTGTCTGGTTCCGCACAATCGAATGAGTCCGGTTCTCAGTGCCCACTATGAGCTTACGATGCAAGCGATGTACTGTCACCGTAGACTGTTGTAAATGTAAATTGATGCCCTGTTAACATGGTAAACGGCCTGCCTCGTGGTGTTTGTTGTCTCTGCGGTTTTGCGTGTGCCTGTACGTCCCCAAGAATGCCTGGTGTATGTCGTTCGTAATTTGTTTGTTGACAACGATAGTATTGGAGAGACAATTTGTGCGAAAATCCCTGTTGTTGTTGCTGCGCGATCATCGCGTATTCGTCGAGCAGACGTTGCAATAAATGAATTCTCGTTCCGCTATCACTGGACAGGTTTCGCTTCTGGGATTATGAAGACCCCAGTTTTCAACACTCGTAGTCACGTCCTTTCCCGTGAAGTCGGCGTTCGTTTACTATTTTAATGTGTACGCATTCTGCATGGAATATATTTCCAGAGGACATACGTGTCGAATCAACAACAATAGTATTTACATTTTTCTCGTCTTGTGAACTTGACCGGATCCTGTCCAGCGCAATGTATTCTGTGGGACACAGCTCACCGAATATAATTTAGTTTGAAAAAGTTTGAAAACCAACAACAACAAAACTTTTCGAAACCAGAAACAACAGAATTTGAGGTACCGCTTTCGAAAAGTTTTATTGCTGTTGGTGTTCTAACATTTTCAAACTAAACTATATACGCAATAATCGTGCAGCAACAACAACAGGAATTTTCGCACGAATTGTCTCTCCCACGCTATCGTTGTCAACAAAAAAATTTACTATAAACAACAGGCATATATAAGTAATCTTGGAGATTTAACGCAAACTTGTGCAGCTCTTGCTAATATCTGCACCACACAGATCTATTAATAAAACCAGTTAATAAAACTATCAAGGCTCCTCTCAAATTTGTCTTATCGTTTTGTCACAATAGAATTGCATGAATTATGAAAATTACTGCAGATAGTTCCTTGCTACCGAAGACCTGGCATATTTCGAAATGAGCTGCCTTGACAAATTCATTTCCTTGAAGACTAAACTCTGTGTTCCAGTTGCGATTCCCCAAACAGACTCATCCACAACTTGGAGAAAATCTCCACATGTATCCATACTTCTGCTATCGACTGAAACATGTCAGTTGAAACGTTTTGAAACTTTAAACCCATTATTGGCGATCCAGACATCAGTACTTTCAATACTTTCATTCAAACCCAGTATGGTTGACTGCGGCGACTGAAAGTAAATGTGCATGGTGTATATCCGAATCCGTGACATTATCCCCACAAGACACTATTTCACACCGACACTTTCCCCACCAACATTTTCCCATGCAGTCGTGGGGAGAAGCTTCCGCGGACAGAAAGTAGTCAAATACGCGGGGGAGATTCTCCGGCAATGTCCGATCATCTCCGGCAATGTCTGGCCATCCCCGGGAGAATATAAGAGTCAATAAGCCTTAAATGCCAACGCATTAATGGAATGCATGGAACAGGATCCCCGACAATATCGCCAGCACTGTGCCTAGCATGAAGTGGGGAACCCTCGTCATAGCCATACAGTGGGAGAAGGGAAAGGATCCTAGCGGGACTCGAACCCTGGTTGTTCTGTCCAGAAGCAGACACGTTATCCACTACACCACGAGTCACCCCATACTAGGCAAGGTTGAAAATATCCTCCTATATCTACCTGAGGGCAGATCACTATGCCGCTAGGGTGTAGGTCCAATCTGAAACCCACGCATGGACATGTGCGGTATGCAGTGTTCAACCTAACTCACACATGTTCATTTGCGGTATGGGTTGTGGCAAGGGACTACAATAAATAATTAGGTACTAAATATTATAAATAAAAATATTATTATAGTTAAAGCCGATTGTGAATGTTTGATATAACCTCCAGTCTTCTGCCCCTGCATGAAAACCGGACGGTTAACATTCGTTAACGAGGGTTGGAAATAAGGGAACACAATTTGGTCAGAGCTCGTTATTAGGAGCTTTTAATTTGATCAGTGAATTTGTCTATGTTATTGCTATGGCATTTTGATTGGTCAGTGTCCAAATTTGATCAGTCATTTCTGATCACTGACCCTTATTTCCGCCCCTGTAAAATAGTTTTGACTCTAAGCGTGCTACATTTATTCAAATTTGGTCCTAGGTTTATTGGTGTCTTGGTGTAACCATATAGTATTAAATGGTAGAGTGATAGTCAGTCGATTTGATGTAAGCTAGTAAGGTGGAGTATACTTTGTTTGTAAGAGGTGGTTTAGGATTTAATATAGAAGCCAACGACAGAGGGACATTTAAGTTTTTGAGTTCGTTTTCCAGTGTTCGGCGATAGAGGTCATGTTTTGGGCATTTGAGTATAAAATGTTCTATCGTTTCTTCTTCGTTGTTGCATGAAGTGCATAGTGGTGATGTGTTTTTTATTAGCTTAGGTAAGTGAGATTTTAGTCCTGTTTTGCCTAGTCTTAATCTTGTGATGATGCGGTCGTCACGTTTACTGTCTAGCTGGAATCCAAAACTCCTTCTTTTCCCCTTATCTAGAATACTATGTAGCCATCTACCTCGGTTTTCTTCGTTCCATTCCTTCTCCCATTTACTATCTATTCTGGTTTTAATGATAGAATTCAGTTCTTTGGTTCCTAGTCCTATATGCACGTCAGGTGCAGTTTTGGTGAGGCTGTCTTTGGCTGTCCTATCGGCGGCTTCATTTCCCCTAACGTCCACGTGGGCGGGTATCCAAGCTAAAATGGCGTCAATGTCATTGTCTCGTATTTGTGTACATAAAATTTCTATTTCGTGTATGAGGTCAGGTCTGCTGTCGGATTTGGAGTTCTTTATAGATACCAGTCCGCTTAAGGAATCGCTAAGAATAACGGTGGAAACAGGTCGGTTCTGAAGAACCCATTCGAGAGCCTTGATTATGGCGACTAATTCAGTGGTGTATACAGACATATTGTCTGGTAGTTTGAAACCTTTGTGAATGTCAAGTTCTGGTATAACGAATGCAGAACCTGTATTGTGACTTGTGTTTTTGGAGCCGTCTGTATATATTTTCAAGCGATTTTTCCAATGTGTGTCAATATATTCGAGGGCAGTGACCCTTATATGCTCTGGGTTGTCCTGTTTGGTGATGTAGCTATGTATATTCGTGTCCACGTGTGGTGTGATTAGAATGGAATGGTTAAACAGAGACTCTCTCTCTCTTATAAAACACATAAGGCGCTCGACTGAACACAGTTCACAGTCGGCTATACTCACGTCTTACACCCCATGGAGAAAGAAGTTTCCTTTTAATTCATTCCATTCAACCAATGGAAACTATATTTCTCCGACTCCTCATGCAAGACCCCTCCCCCTAACACAAAACTCAACAAACACTTTTTGTGGTGGTGTCGTACGGTACATGACGAGCTTCAAAGAAAGCGTTACAGGTCAAGAGACATTGATACTTCCAACCTCTTCTTGAGGCTATCTTTCATGTACCCGTCTTTGGCACACTCACTCTTCCAAAGTCCGTGATGTTTGAACATTCTATCTTGTACATCATTAATTGCTGCCACAGAGGGACCAACAGCACGCAGGCTGTGCAACTCATATATCCTAATATTGGGTATATGCGGTTTCAGTGCTTCAAAATACTTGTCGTAACCGACTGTAAGACATTAGCTTATCTGTTTCCTGAAGTTTCACGAAGCACATTTACTCACGTTTCTAAAAATGAATACATCTCACTCTTCCAAAGTCCGTGATGTTTGAACATTCTACCTTGTACATCATTAATTGCTGACACAGAGGGACCAACAGCACGCAGACTGTGCAACCTATATATCTTAACATTGGGTACATGCGGTTTCAATGCTTCAAAAAAATACTTCTTGTAACCGACATTGGCTTATGTTTCCTGAAGTTTATAACACGTAGCACATTTACTCACTTTTTATAAAATGAATACATCCAAATCTTCGGCTATACACGCCATTATTTCAAACAGCCTATTTACAGGACATAATTTGTTACCAGTTTTGGCAATAACTAGCCAAACTCCATCTCCATATACATCAGTCTCTTGATTTTTCAATAAAAAATCGACATATAAGCTGAATAGAGTATAATATCACATCTTCGAATGTACAACAGTTCTGTTGATCTACAAAATCCAGCATAGGCAAGCAAGCACATTGTAAATACTCTAACTTATTACCTTTCCATTCGTGCTTCAAACATTTTCGTGAAAATTACACATTCACATGCTCTTTTTTCACAAAAGATTTACGTTTTGCTGCTTCTAAAACATTTCAACCATTGTATTTTCGGTAGGATTCGCCACCGCTGTCATTACATGAAAAAATCTGATGCTAAAGAAAGCATTTTCGATAGTGGCATAAGACTGATAATTGGCTGTTAGCAATAAGATAAAACAGCGCATATTCAATATCGTGTATAAACTATGCCATGCATCGGCCCTCATACTTTGAAAGCCATACTTTACAAATGGCGAAAATCATCCAGTGAAAATATCTCTTTGCCCTGATATGACAAAGGCTTAATGATCGAAGATTTTAACAAAACTCCAAAAAAATATTCTCTGACATTTCAGATATCTCAGTTATAATTTAATATCGTTTACTAAGCTTATTCTTCTTGATAGGTATAGTCAACAAGATCTTAGTAGCCTCAATTATGTTCTAATTCGTTGCACTCAAATGAACAAATCATTTATCATTTCCATAAACACTCTCATCTTTCCCAACTATTTATTCATAACTAGCGTAGCCAGAGCCTTGAAGTCCGATCTCGCATACCGAGACACAATGGATGTTGGGAAATATACGGTTGGAATCCGAAAATTGAAAACCCTATGGAGTAACTTTCATCGATACCGGACGCCGCCCAGGCAAAAACAGAAATAATATAGTGTGCAAAAGCTCTGAAAACCTGTGTCGGTAGCAGTGCGTCAAGCATCTCCAGCCAAGGTGACGAACTCCACCCTTCCGTGCATACATTATACATGCATAATACAATTTGTTTTATATATAAATCATCTGTGACAACCACTGTGACAATGCAACCCATGCCAGCGTCCTCCAATGCGCTATACCATTGTGACGGGACAGATACAGCCCATGCTTCAAATACATACATCAACATATTGTTATAAGTGGTAAATGGGCCTACACTTTATGGACCCAACATACGGTTGACATGCTCAAACATCATGGATGCCCCAGTCACCACTCAGATTCTTCATCAGCTTAATAATCAGCTTCTTCATTTTCTAAGCGTGGTATCATTGAACTTCCAAATGAACGTTCTGCTGTAAGCATAATTCAAAATAGACAAAGAAAGGCATTTTTAGACAACTTTCATACTTTCTTTACATATTAAGCTTTCCATATTCTGGTTTAATTATTTATAAAGCTAAGAAACAATTATATGAACTGCCTTCAATTTTCTCTGTGTCGAGCTCCTTACATTTCAATATCAGATTACCGACCAATCATCACCACCGTATGTCAAATTTCATAACTTCCTGTTCGATACCGTGTGATTAGAAACCTCGACGTAGTCCTGTGAAAATCCAACAGTGATATACAGGCTAGAAAAAGATTACGTGTACCGGTAATGTAACAACGCTAACCAACTGTGTATGCCACCATAGTGTCTTACTTATTTCAATTGAAATTGGCGTCCAATTGCCCGACGTTATGAATATTAAATAGTTACAGGAAGCAGGGCCACTATATGTCTGCGTACTTCAACTTATTACCGGGGAGGGGATCACCGTATGCACCCAATTTCCTATGGTATCTAAATCTAACTCGTGTTATGGAACACGCTGGTTTCACGCTGTGTAGATTGGGGTGACTTCAAAAGATATTTAAACAGGGTGGCTTGTAATCGGCTAAGCCAATGGAAAAGCCTTCACCTTCCACGTGTCTTTCAATCTAAGCGAAAGGCTTATCCTGATTGGTGAACGCTCGCTAAGATACTATAGCGACATATACAATTGGGGAGCGTTGATAGAACAGTGTTTTTTTTAAGATTGAGTGTTAGCCCGGTACGCTGAATGAGAAAATAAAACGAATATTGTTGAGTGGAAAATAACGTTTCTTTAGAATATACACCCTGTACAGGTTAGTATATGATTTCAACAAAAAGCAAACCGTCATATTTCAAGCGTGAAAACCTTGACATGAGATCAAATATCTAGTGCTTTCAATCTAAGCATTTGACCAAATTTTAACCGTACACGACGCCAACAAAAAGTAAACAGTCATATTTCATGTGAATCACGTGAGATCAAAGGTCTCGTGCTTTTCATCTGAGGATTTGAAAAACTATTAGCCCTCAAATTCGCATCGTCACCGTCTAATAAATGCAAGGAAAAAATACAAACAACTGTTTATTCGGTCTTGCATGTGCGCGGGGTGCCGATTCTTTTTGAGTGGGGTGGGTTTTGTGACTGGAGGTCAGATTTATGGATGTGGTTGGGGTGGAGGTGGGTTGGGGTCTCAGAACTACAGGGGCCACTAGGTAGCAAATTAAAATCTATATTGCCTGTTGTTGTACATCGCAATATGTGAATGATTAACCCAATAATTAATCCATTCTTTCTGGTGCAGTGATTGTGTGGTGATCAACTTCCTTGGGTACGCAAATGTGGGTATAGCCGTTTAATTTAATCTTCTATGTGTCTTAGAAGTGCCGATTTGCGAATTTGATGGTTTCTAATGGCGGCCATTTTGAAATCCAAGATGGCGGCCAACTACGGATTTTCAAGCCGGAATCTCTTTCTAAAATAATATGTGTTTCTCTGTCACTATGCAAAGTTTCATGCTTTTATCACAAAGTGCACAATCGACCCATTTTTTGTTACATATCTGCCGGACTAGTTGCAGTATAGGGAGAAGGGAAAATCCACCACCCAGACATTGTTGGTGAGGCTCAGAGCGAGTCGCGCCTCGCTGAGCACTCCGTCACAGACCGACATCAGAGTTCATACTCCATGTAAGCGTCACGAGACAATGCATGCAATAGCCAAGTCTGGGGACAACAATGTGTCTAGACTTGAGCCTTTTCGGCGACACAAAGACATAGACAATAGCTTCCTACATGAACTATCGACCGATATGAGGAAGCCCCGACGGAATAAATGAAGGCTTACAGAGACTACGCTTTGTTTCTGATATAGAATAGCGCACTGATCAGGAGTCAAATTTTTCTTCAATTTATGTCCGATACTCCCTTCAACCAAGTTGACTGTCTTATACC